>CAUYON010131355.1:0-31413 GCA_963573935.1 Arctocebus calabarensis | reverse complement strand
CTGGGAGTTCTAGGAGTAGTGATTGACTAGTTCTTTGCTTCAAAGCTTGGACTGGTGTCTGTACCTTTTCCCCTAGAGTTTTGCCAAGGACTTGTCGAGAGCCACTGCTTGCCAAACTGGGACCTTCTTGGTGTGGTGGGGCTAAGTGGCTTTGTCTTATTTTCAGATGGTCTTTGTCTTACCCTAGAGAATCTGTTACTCTGTATTGAAATCTGAGCTGTGAAGGGATATCAGAGTTAAGTCGCCGCACCCCCCACAGGCAACAATTGAAAAAGCCAAATCAAACCTTCCCACTACCACACACCCAGGGTACCACTTTGGAAAGTCCTTGGGTGATTAGAGCACCTGAGGAGGCCCCAACCAATTGTCCTAGGCAGCACTGATCTCAAATGGGAGAGTTAACAAAGTCTCTGGCAACTAGATAGCAGGGATCCACTGGAAGCTCTTGTATAATTCACTTCAATGCTCTGTGAGCTCATGAGGGCAAACCTCCAGCAAGTAAATTAGTCTGGGAAGGTTTATGCCTCCTTCCCAACCTTGCCCCTCTGTCACACCCAGTCGGTGGTAACAGTTGTGATCCAGTTTTCTCCAATGAGCAGGTGCTCCAGAGGTTTGCACCTGCCTGGGTCACAGTGAGGTCTGTGGCTCCACAAACAGTCTGCTACTCCCTGTCACTGTTTGGCAGGGGGAGATGAGGCCTGACAACCTGGGTACTTAACAGGGGCTGGGGCGATTCACTCAGTTTCAGTCCTGTCCCTGATTGATGTTGCTGCTGGAATAGAACAAGTTCACAGAATTTATTTCTGTCAAGGCTATTTTCCCTGATCAGACCCAGGCTGCAAATGGGTTTTACTCAGTCTGTGAGTTCCAGCCCTTTGTCTCAGCTTCTGTGCTCCCTGTGCTCGCCGGTACCACCTGAGGCCAATCCTTCACATGCCTTGGTTGCAGTCCGTTCTGTACCACCTGGGGCCAATCCTTCACGTGCCTTGGTTGCAGTCCGTTCTGTACCACCTGAGGCCAATCCTTCACGTGCCTTGGTTGCAGTCCGTTCTGCTGGCACTGGAGAAGCCGCCACTTCCCCTGGCCGCCCAGAAGACTGGGAGTGTCTCCTCAAAACATCCCCAGGTGTGCAGCTCTCCCACTATTGTTCCTGCAGCTGGTTGCCGGAGCTGGCTGCCGCCTCGTGCCTCAGGAGACCTTCCCACCAGGCAGGTCTCTCAGCCCACTCTCAAGCCGGAAAACCAACGCAGTTCAAGAACAGTCTGCGCCTGTCCACACCCCTCAAGAAAGTCTCCAAGAATCTGGACTCTGTGGGGGACAGGCCTCCAGACCTTGGGGTGAGAGTGGAGGGGAACACTAGGAACACCAACTTGCAGGTAGAGAGTATATACAGTTTTATGCCTGGCTGGAGAGCACTGTGGCACCCTAGTAGGGGAAGGAGGTCTGGTTTTTAGAGGGTCTCTCTCATGGGGTAGAGTGGGAGGGCATCTGAACTCTGCTCGCTTGTCTGTATGGAGGTATAGAGTATACTGTGAACCTCTCTCATGGGGGAGGCAATTCCCGTCTGCTTGGTGATGTGCTATGTACCTTTTTGTTTGTGTCCTCGGGGTCTCAGGTCACCCCAGCAGGGTTGATGTACGCTCTTCAACCTTTCCTTTGGGCTCAGATCCAAACCATCGGCTTTCTGGCTGAGTTTCTGTCCTTTAACTCTCCTTCTGGATGGGAACCTCTGTGGAAAACTGGCTACAGATCGCCATCTTGGCTCCTCCCCCGTGTATGGCTGCTTTTTAAAGGAAATGGGTTTGCTGATCTTCTTACTTGGCCCTCACTCTGTGCCTACTTTTATTAATTATTATTATTATTATTATTATTTTTTGCAGTTTTTGGCTGGGACGGGGTTTAAACCCACCACCTCTGGTATATGGGGCCAGCGCCCTACTCCTTGAGCCACAGGTGCTGCCCCCTCTATACCTACTTTTAATATGTGAGAAGCAAAAAGAAAAATTAATAGCAACTGGAGATTGGAAAGGGAGAAGGCATGTTATGTTATGGGAAGGAGGATTAGCCCTTAAGTATTCAGTTGGCATCTTACCTCATCAAGTCTTTCAAAGGCCATGTGAATGTATGTATCTGTATTACTAAAGACTAATATGGTTTTGTAATAAGGTATTTATCACTTTATTCAAATGAAATACCTATACTCTAACAGTATATAATATAATTCTGTTCTTACTTGGATTCTGCAACACAAACGCAAGAAACATGATGTAACTAAAAAATATGGGATGGTCCTTGCATTGCTTTGCTAATTCTCTATCATACACATGCCCCCCTCACACATTTTATACATTGTGTATAAAATTGTACATTTTATACAATTGTATGAATTGTAGATTTTATACAATTTTATACAATTCATACATCTCAAATTATCATTTACAAGAAATATATACACATAGACATACCATACACACATAAGCATTTGGTGCTTTCCTATGTTACCTATATTTGTGTTTGAAATATACCTGATAGACTGTTTGCAGAGATGAATGTGCTAATTCCTTGGCAGTGTGATGTTGCCCCTCATCCTCCCAAAGGCTGAAGTCCATTTCTCACCCTTAGAATCTGGGCTGGCCTCATGACTTGCTCTGACCAAGAGGATGTGGCAGAAGGGTGGTTGGGTCACTTCCAAGTGGAAGATTAGAGAGACCTTACGACTTCTGTTCTTGCCCTCTTGAGGATGAGACAGCATGTGGAGTGAGAGGCACAGGAAATAAAAGCCACATCAACCCCAGATGGGCAAGGAGGCCAACCCAAGCCCAGCTGAGCAGCCATATCACAGGAGTTATAATACCTGGGCAAGAAGACCAGAAAACCACCACCTGGGCCAATCCAAGTTACAGACCCACATACAATAATTCTGATCAAATAAAATGATGATTGCTCTAAATCCCTTAATTTTGTGGTGGTTTGTTATACAGCAGTTGATAACTAAGATATTCATTTTATATTTTTTCTATAAATAGTTATTCTCAAATATAACATCTTAAAATAGACAATGTTTTAATTTTTAGTCTACTTTACTTTTTCTGGACACTGTCTAATATCAGAAAGTACAGACTTTAAATGGTTCTTTTGGATCTGTAGTTATCAAGTTTGACATTGAAGTTAATGGAATCAGTATTGTTTTGATAGGGTTGCAGGTTACTTTTAAAGATGTTCTCTGTAAATGCATCAGATTCATTTTGCAAGTTGAAGTTATGGAGTGGCATTCTTTGCTCTTGTTGCCTGCAGAGTTGCTCTGAGATAAACACTACTATTTTGGAAGAAGGGAAAAAATTCATTATGAAATTTTTAATCAACAGCCTTTTACCACCACATGCAATGAAAATGACTCAATTTCTCATATCTAAAGTGCGCTAATGTAATAGATTCTTAATTACTTGACTGAAAAGAAACATCTTCTAATGCTTGCTCAGATATTAAGGTACACAGGAGTGATTACCAAGTGTGTCTGGTTTCCTATAGAACAAATACTAAATCTATTAGTATTTCCTGCTATTCTTCTGAATTCTGAGTCCTATTCATGTAAAATGAAAGGACCAATGTACTGAAAACATTGCCATTTTTCCACTGACAATAATATAGACTTGATAAGATAATGGAGCAACAATAAAAATTCTTTTTATTTTTTTGAGACAGAGTCTCACTCTATTTCCCTGGGTAGAGTGCCATGGCTTCATCACTCATAGAAACTTCAAACTCCTGGGCTCAAGCAATCCTCCTGCTTCAGCGTCCCAAGAAGCTGGGAATACAGGTGCCTGCCAGGACATCCAGCAAATGTTTCTACTTTTAGTAGAGACAGGTCTTGCTCTTGCTGAGGCTAGTCTTGAACTCTTGAGCTCAGGGATCAACCTACCTCAGCCTGCCACATTACTAGGATTATAGGGGTAGTCTTGTAAATTTTTAGCCAAGCCAAAAATGATACAAATTTGTCCTGTAATTTTTTGGCTTGGCCAAAAAAATTCTTTTTTATAAAATTTATGAGCACAGTTCAAATCTGCCATTTCTGTTTACACTGTATTTGATTTACTTTTATTAACATGTATACAACTGTTAATGGGACATCAGATTTTTATCTTGTTTGAAAAAGTAAATACCTTTTATTAATCTTAAATTCAACTATTTCCCTTAGAATTTCAGGATAAGGCTACTTAGATTCCACAGACCCCTGACTCCTGCACATACAAGCTCCACAAGCTTAACAATTGATTTTCAGACCACATTTAAAGAATCATCAATCTTAATGAATATTACTTTTGTAATTCAAGCAATGAGAAATCTGCAAATACCACCCAGTGGAAAATGTGCAAATTAAATATTTGTGATATTCATTCCTGTTTGGGAACAGCTATGGTGAAGAATTTGTTCATTTATAACTATGTATCATCTTGGCATATTCTATGCCTAAATACATTTTTAATCTTGACAGGTCATAGATTCTCTTCGCCAAGAATGCAAGTATTGAACAATACAAGTCCAGATGCGGAGAAAGGATTACAATTAACATTTGGGGAAGGGGTGTAGGGGTTCAGCCCTGAACTTTTTTCATAATACTGTATTCCTGCAAAAAGACTCTATAGAACCCTAAGAGGATTAATTCTAAACCTGAGGTACAGTCATATTTTTCCTCTGAAGGTTGGATGGTTATTTCTTACTAGGCAGACTACTTATCTGAAAAGGTTGACTGTCCTTTTACTTAGTCTCAATGAGTGTGCTTTGTTCTTTAAAATAAACATCCATTCTCCCCTGGGGATTACTTTGAAGTCCATTTAATTCCTCCTTTTCAAAAGTTTTTCTGTGCTAGGCTATTGTGACTGTGATGTGTGACTTTTTTTTGCCTTTACTGATCTGGGGCTCTGAGGTCCTGAAAAGAAGCCTGGGAATTGAAGGAAATTTGTGAAAAAGCAGAGAATGTTCACCTCTTTTCACCTGGAAGCTTGCCCTCCAATGGTATTCCACAGACCAGCAGCATCTGTACCCTTTGGGAGCTTCCCCCAAATGCAAAATTGATGTCCTCACCCATGACCTCCTGTATAGGTGTCTGGGCTGGGCAAGATCACCCTGGGGTCTGTATGCCCAGTTAAAGTTCACATGCAGTGACCCAGGAGGAAGCATTTGATCAAATCTGCCAGCCTTCTCCTCTCCACTGGCCCTCAGAAGGATCTCCCTCTTACCTGGGAATCCCCTTAAGGAAAACAAAAATAATGACAGGGAATGAGCTCTGAAGGTTTGTCTCCATTAGGTGTAGCTTTGGAAAAATAGTTGAATTGCCAAGCTCTGTTTTTCTATTTGTAAAATGATGTTCTAATGTTTTGTGGCATATATCTTGTGAGTTACCATTGTGTGACTTCCTTGGATGTGCTGCTGTTGGGCCCAAATTATTATCTAGGAAAAGAAAATATCCTTCACTTATGAAACATATGAAGTTAGACAATTAAGTTCAAGAATTCATCCTAGAAAAAGTCCTCCTGCCTCATTGCTAAATATCATCATATCACCTTTGAGGTACTTTCCTTGGGAAGCTACACACTGACTCTAGCACCTAGCCCACCCTTTAGAGCACTTTTGTTTGTTTGTTTGAGACAGAGTCTCACTCTGTGCCCTGGCTCAAGAGATCTTCCTGCCTTAGTTACTCCTAGGTAGCTGAGATTTCGGGTGCCTGCCAGGCCCAGGTAGTTTTTAGTAAAGACTGTGTCTTACTTTTGTTCACGTTGGTCTTGAACTCCTGAATTCAAACAACCCTCCTGCTTTAGCCTCCCAAGTAGGAGGGACTACAGGCACCTGCCATCATGCCCAGCTAGTTTTTCTATTTTTAGTAGAGTCAGGAGTTTCACTATTGTTTGGGTTGGTCTCGAACTCCTGAGCTCAAGGGATCCACTTGCCTTGGCCTCCCAGAGTTCTAGGGCTGCAAGCATGAGCCACTGCACCAGGCCAACACTTTTGGAAGTCTTTTTCTGGAATGGCCATCAGAGCTATTGCCCTACTCAGTCTGACAATTAAGTTTCCAAACTCATCCTAGAAAAAGTGCTATATACCTCATTACTGAATATCAATCACTCCCGACATCAGACGGCCAAAGGGAGTACTTTAAAGATGACCATCAAAAATGATTTTAAACATTAGTGGCAAGAGGATTGAGGACAAACATTATAAAGCAGTTAAAAATGATCTCGAAGATTATCTGTCATTCAGTGATAGCAAATGTGTGTAGTGGGGAGTTAGTTGGTGAAGTGATCAGTGGCAACACTATCTGCTTGGTACCCCAGGAAATAAAATGCAGTGATATCCTTGAATTTTCCTTCTCTATTATCCCTATGTCCAGATAACCTGAAATTCTGTCAAGTACATGCATCAGCACTCTACCTTAAATCAGCCCTTGCTTCGAATTTCCCTTCATGGCTACTTTCCTTTAGCTGCCCCCTTGTCTCTCTCCTAATTGTTTGCTAACAGGCAAGACAAAAATCATTATGGACACTGCCCTTACAAGGACCTTTCCAAACTCAGACATGCCATCCCTCTTTCTTACTTGAATTATTCTAATGACCCCATTGTTCTGAAGACAGAGTCCACACTCTTGTTATGGCACCTAAGTCTCTGATTTCCAGGTCAGTGTTGTCGTCCTTCTTCCCTTTGTTTATTTCTCTGCTGCTTTAAACACTAAGGCACACACATTTTCACCCGAGAGTCACATCAAACTCCTGTTGAGTCCACACACTCTCTTAACCTTTGACCTTCTCTTATGTCCTTACACTTACATGGAAGGCTTCACCTCATGTACGTGGTACCATGGACCCATCCATAGTTCACATACTCCTGTGCAGTCATGTGTGTGTGTGTGTGTGTGTGTGTGTGATGTGATGTGAGAAGGGGATTGCAGAGGTGACGTGCATGAAAGCTCCCCAAGCAAAGTGCCCTGATTTTCATGCTGTCTGCTCTGCCTCAGGATGACTTGAGGACCTGGCACAGAGCTATTGTCTAACTCCTGGGCTGTTCCTGTTATTCTAGCTAACAGTAGTGATTACCTTTGAAGATCTGTTTCATATTGTTACACTTCTGTGCATATTTAATAAAAACTCAGAGAACAGCTTTCAAAAGGCAGTACTCATTCCTGCTCAGGAGGGGAATAAACAGAGAAACAAGTTAGTCCTCTGCTAAGCAATTTTGAATGTTTCTGCTATAACTTTAATAGCGTAATTTTAACTTCTTGGCCCAGATTGAGGTCAACACTGGTATACTTTGTACTAATGCATTATACTGGAAAATTGGATCCAGAGGTAAAGTGGAGTTTCCTTTTCTCAAAAGTTGTCTCGCCAAGACATACAATCTATGAACAAGAGTAATTTAGTGAGAACACTGGTGAAGGGTGTACCTGAACAATAACTTGTTTTCCCATGTCCTAAAACCCCAAAAGCTTACTCTTTGTAGGTTCCCACTTATATTTACTATTATTTTTGATTTCATATTATTTTCATGTAATTTAAACTGCAGACTAGGATGATTTATTTTATCATAGAATTTTTAAAAATCTGGGAGGCACTCATTTAAAAACGAATATTTTTTGCATGACTAACCTCTTAAAAAATTTGTAAGGAAACATTGGTACATTTAAAGCTCCTAGCACTTAAAAAAAAGTGTGATTAATTTCTAATTTTAAGAGTCATGACAACTTTTTCTTTTTAGTACTTAAAGATTTTCCAAGAATCATCACCACCAATTGTTTGCTAATTTAATCACTTTGACATTGTGATAACTTGAGATGTAACCAAGAAAATGAATGTTCAATGTGAGTTACTAGTAATTTAGTGAAGTAGCAACTGGTATTACATTGATATAAGGATAAACACTTTAAGATCACTTAATAAGAACTAATTTCTAACCAAGACAAAGATGTATTTAAAGAAGAATGAGACGGGTAAATGAAAGATACAAAGGTTACCAATAGTTCTTAACTGAAATCTGAATATTAGTAATGGACTATTTTGAAAGGTATTTATTTGGGTTAAACTTGATAATTGAGTATTAACTTTTTCTGAGTATTATCTAACACATATCAATCTCTGGGGTATACACGCCAGGCTAGAAATCTCTAAGGGACCAGCGCTCCCATGATCTTTTTGGTATTTCCTATCTGCATGAAAATAAAAATACCCCTAGCAGGCCGTGACTTGAGGGATTTAGTCTGTAGTGACCCAAGAGACAGAGGAAGCTGAAATAAGAGAAAAGCTCTCAAATTTTGATAGTGATTTTTTCAGATCTTCTGTTTCATTTACACTAAAAGTTTTTAAGTGGTTGTAGATAAAAACAAAACAAAACAAAATGTATTTAGCTAGTTTCTTTATCTCCTAATTTACCACATCACTGACTGTAATTCTATCCAGTACTTGAATCAAAGTTTGGATGATTTAGATCAGTGGCTCTCAACCTTCTTAATGCCACGGCCCTTTAATACAGTTCCTATGGGTCGCTACCCACAGGTTGAGAACTGCTGATTTAGATATAGACAAATGTGTTCTTGGCAAAACAAAGATGAGGTAGCATTATAATTATCTGAGCTATGACCATGTGATAAGAAGATTAAGAACAGCTAGGTGTGCTGTGAACCCCTGCAGATTCAGAGACAGGGACGAGTTTTATACAGTAACTTCTTGTACACGTTGGGCAAGATATTTCACCCTTCTAGGGGTTGAACTCAATCTGGGTGAGTTTTAATTTTTTCTTTTTCTCTCTGTCTCTGTCTCTCTTTCTGCCTTAGAGTCTCATTCTTTCAGCCTGGCTAGAGTGCTGTGGTGTCATAACTCACAGCAACCTCAACTCCTGGGCTCAAGCCATCCTCCTGACTCAACCTCCCCAGTACAAGCTGACTAACTTTAGGCATGTGCCACCATGTCCAGCTAGTTTTTCTATTTTTAATAGAGATGGGTTCTCCCTCTTGCTCAGGCTGGTCTGGAACTCCTCTGCTTAAGCAATCCACCTTCCTTGGCCTCCCAGAGTGCTGGGATGACAGGTGTGAGTCACCATGCCTACTAGGCCTCTTTGTATTCTTTTTGAAAAAGCAGTAGTCTTTCAAATACATAATTGAGCAAACTCTCAATTTTTAACAAATATTAATTTATCCTGTCATTCCACAAATGTTTATTGAGTCATTGAGTACCAGCTAGGTACTAGGCATTGTTCAAGGTGTTGGTGCAGGAAACATAAACTAAATTGAAGTAGGTGATGTCATTGTGGAGACAGGATTGAGGAGTAAGATGTGTGTCTTTTGGACTACATCCTGAACCTGGCAGTGGTCCTGGAGCACAGTTTGAAAACCACTGAGATCTCCCTTATCTTTCTAATAATCTGTCAAAGAGAGTGCACATCTATTCATGGCCATCCCAGATTGCCTGGGACTGTCATACTCAGGTCTTGTTGTGCAGGATCATCCCGTTATACTGACAGCTATTTGCTTTCTAGATGTTACTCCACTTTAAAAAGAAATAGGCAAATGAATTACAGCCTTACTTTATTGAGGTCTTTGCCTGTCTTGATTTCAATTCTTTTTCTTTCTTTCTTTTCTGTGTTCAGGTTCATTTGTATCCCACTAGAGATGACCTTGAGTCATCCAGGGAATTCTTAACTATTCGTTCCAATTTTATTTAATAAGTAATAGGGCTATATTGAGAGAAGACTGTACACAAATTCTACTTGATACCTGAGCAAGTTAAGCTGGAAATGAAATATATTCTAATTTCTCATCTGGGCATGAGAGAGAGAGAAGGGAAGAGAAACAGAAAGAGAAAGAAGGCAAGAGAGAGACAGTACCAGAAGAGGAAGGGGAGAAAAGGGTAGTTGACATTCAGGATTTACAAGGGATAGTCACATTTCACAATTAAAATACACTGAGGGTGCCAAAATAATTTATACACATTTTTTTATTCAGTCTAACAAAGAGAAATTTTATTTAAGAACAAAGAGAAAGTTTAGAGTACTTTCAGAGTTGGAGGTGGATCTCTCTCATGAAAGAAAAGTGAGAGACCACGTATACACATTTTAAGAGATTTTATTGAAAGTAAAATCAATCATTCCTAAATAGTATACAAACTGCAGGTAAAGTGGATGTGGGTAGCATGTCTAGGCACATTTGACAAGTAGTGTACCTTCAATTAAACTTTAAAAGTAATACATAGATAATAAAGTTTAAAATGTGTATATATTTTGGGGGCACACTCTGTATAACCACTTATGTTCACTGCCAGTCAAAGATAATTTCCTCTAGTTCCTTCTATTTGAATCTACCAAAATACTGTACCAGGTTTTTTCTTTTTCTCTTAAGAAAAAAGATGGCCTCTGAAACTATATTAGTTTAAAAGATTTAGGTCCTGATTTTAGAAAATTTAGCTGTAGTCCCAGCTTCTCAGGAGGCTGAGGTAAGAGAATCGCCCAAGCCCAGGAGCTGGAGTTTGCTGTGAGCTGTGACACCATGACACTCTACCAAGGGCAGCAAATTGAGACTCTGTCTCTTAAAAAAAAAAAAAAAAAAAACAAAGAAAAGAAAATTTAGCTTGAAATCTAATGGTGCTCATTACCTTATATTTCAAGAATATTTCATTTCCCACACCTGCCTTCCAGAGCAATTTCAATCATGAATAACAGCAGGGGAGGAAAACGATAAACATTATGTGAGCAGCAAAGGTCTTAGTGGTTTTGAGCCAAGTTGGAAAAGGAGAAGAACTGTGGGTATAGGGCTGGGCCTCGCAGGGAGTCTGGACTTCTGCCCTAACAATACCGACCTTTGCAAACTTATTCTCTTTGTGGTTTCAAAAAGACTTGATCTTTCTAATATTACAGTCTGAAAGCCAACTTCATTGATGCTCTATTTCTAAAGAGCTTTGTAGGCAGAATTATGGAAAATTCTTGTGGCTGTTGTCATGTTTTTTGAAGAAGCTGCAGCAGCAATGTGAAGACTCAATCTGGCCAATTTGCATAAAGTTTAAATATTCACTGATAATGATTCCCAAACTGAGTTTTCTTTATACTGTATAGAAGAGAAGCATTATCATTTCTAGCAGCTGGATGACGGCTCAGGGACTTAAGGTACCATTTGGGGCTCTGCCAAGGTGCTTGGCATGGACCTGGGAAAGTCAGCACTGAGTTTTGGTAAATGAGATAGTCAGAGGTAGCATGTTATAGTTGGAGCAGGTGTGATATGATTTGCGCAGGTGTAAGAAGGCCTTTCTAATTAAATACCTCACTGCCAGTGTCCAGTTCATTATGGTCATTCCTGAGGTAGGACCTTACATGCTCCTGTTAAAATGGAAATATTAATATCTTGAAAGCGCTGGTAGTGAGAATAAGACGGAGTCAGTCAGGCTAGGGCTGACATGACACAGCTGGGTCAGGTTGTTTTAGTTAGGTCTTCTGTGACCTTCACCTCGTATCTACCATTCTTATTGTTTTGTAAATTTAGCTCTCATCCTAAAGATAGGGTGCCCATCTTGAATAGTTTAGGAAGATTGATTTAGGAGATTAACTTTTGAATCAGAAATGTTGTAATAGGTCACTGAGATGATGATCATTTAAATAAGGGTTAATGTGGTCTTCACTTTAGGAGGCTTGATTTAAGGAATTAAATTTTGAATTGGAAATGTAATAGATTGTCACTGAATTGTGCTAATTATTATTTAAAGTAAACTTTATGTATGAAACTGGGCCTCACAGGGAGCCTGGACTTCTGCTCTGACAATACCAACCTCTGCAACCTTATTGTCTTTGTGATTTCAAAAAGACTTGATCTTTCTACTATTACAATCTGAAGCCAACTTCACAAATGCTCTATTTCTGAAAAGCTTTTTGGAAATGGAAGAACAAAACAGTCTTGGAGAGGCTACTCTCACTGTTCTCTAGAACCTCTGGCCTTCTGACAAAGTTTGGTGGACCTATCCTGTCTCTGCATATTGGCTGAAAGTGACAGGTGGCTGGACCCTCTTCTCCTGGTAACAATCCAGGAGGTGCATTGGTGACTGCTACCTTAGAGCTGGCAGTCCATCAGATGAGCCATCAGAAAGCAGGATGCTAGTGAATGGTACTCACAGAGGTCAGGTTTGGTTGAGAGAACAAGGGTGGGCCAGGGTTCAGACTAAGGGGGCAGAGCCAGTAGCCTCAACCTCAACTCAGTTTCTGCTTCCACTTAAGTCAGGAGTGTGCAGTGTCACTGTGCTGCATGGTCTTTTTTGTCCTTTGGAAACCCCCTCAATGTTAAGCACATCCTGCTTTCCTTGACTTTCCTTCATGAAAGATTATGGAGCCAAAGAGAAAAGATTATTCCAAGGCCTGAGACAAAAGGAAAACAGAGGCCTGATTTGTGCAATTAAAATGGCTTTATTCCACCTGGGTGCAGGCGGGGTAGGATTTCCAACTGAGCTAGGAAGTAATCCACATGTGGGTGATGGCAAACAGGGGTTTTAAAGGTCAGGAAGGTGGGGGTCAGGACATTCCCTTTCCTGGGTTGGATATCTGTTGTAAGGGTGGGGGTGGGCCCATTTATCTTTCTTAGGTGGAATATCTAGTGGGAGAGGGTAGCAGGTGGATTCTTTTGAGGGGGGTCCACCCTATTTGGGCAGGGTTTGACCCTATCACTCTAAAGCATCACTTCATCATCTAGCATTTAGCACCAGGAGTTGGTGCTGCCTGGCCTCCTTTCTCTACATCTCCAGAAGCCTAATTATCCTTACTTTATCTTGCAGAAAATTTTAACTTTCTACCTTCTACTTGGTTCCATTGCTACCCTTGCATCTCTGAAGGCTCTGGAATGATCTTTGTTTAACAAAAGGTGAGAAACTATAGACCCCACCCTTTTGAGTACCAACTGGGGAGAATTTGAAAGTTCAGTCTTTGCTTTTTCCTTTCCTCTGTTTCAGATGGTGACTGACAGCATTATAAAGACTTAGAAGTTTCCCTTCCTCAACAACCTCACCCCCCCACTTTGCTACATAAGCCTATTCTTTCATATGATTCACTTAATCAAAAATAAACCATCGTGTGGTTCATACCTATAATCCTAGCATTTTGGGAGGCCAAGGCAGGTAGTTTGCTTGAGCTTAGGAGTTTGAAACCAGCCTGAGTAGGAGGGAGACCCCGTCTCTACAGCCATTGAGAAGGCTTCCCAGAGGTGCTGCAAGATCAGGAGAGGGAGAGTCCAAAGAATGTTGTGATACAGGGTTCCCTCACTCAGGGCTGGACACCCCCCTACCCCCATTCTCTAGGCCCAGGTGAGCTCAGAAATCAGCCCCCCATCTCTAGGCACAAATAGGCTGCCTCTTTCCAGGCCACATTCTCTGAGCTCTAGTGAGGTCATGAACAAAGCAGCCTGAGAGGTTTTGGGTGGTTCCACTATGAGCAGGGAGCATACTCCCTAATTCCTTCCCTGAGGCAAAAACTGCAAAGACTTAATACTACACACACACACACACCTAGACAGAGGACCCATGTGCAGACTTCCGACTTGGGTCTTCCCCTTTGCCAGAAGCTCTGGTGCTTTTTACTCCTTCTGTATTCCTTTGTGTCTAATAAAATCCTATCTTAACACAGATCTGTGGTTCCTGAGTTCATTCTTCAAATCCCCAAGACCAAGGACCTACTGAAGAAAGAAATTCCAGTAACAGTTCTGGATCAATCACATTCTCCTAAGCCTCCATCTACACTGCAAGACTGTCATTGACATAGTCTTCATCAGGGACTTTCCAGATTGTTGTTAGGGTCAGAAGGTAGAGAATGCCTCATGTTCAGTGTGGCGTGGACAGACTGCTGCCTATATAATGTGATGTGACCTGTTCCTCTGTGTGGCCCAGATTAATTTCACTTCCGAAACATACCTGGTTCCCAGGGCTTTGGAAGAATAACAGCCTGGACTCCCAAGCAGCCTCCAAACCCTCCTTGTTACTATTGCTGAAATAAAGTTTCCGAACACTTTGGAAGGAGCTCCGTGCAGCACCATCCCTCTGAAATTCCTCCCTGCCTTCCATGTCACAGTTCTCTGTCTTTCATTCTTGTTTCTAACTCTTCCAGGAGAGAACTCAAAGAACTCAAAAGAACTCAAAAAAAAAAAAAAAAAAAAAAAAGAAGAAGAAGATAGCAACCGACTCCTCTGTGGGACCCATAACTGCATGTGTAGCAAGAATGGGAAGAACTCTTTCAACCATAAATAGGTTTTTAACCTCTGCTGCTCCTGATAAGGAAAGCAGGCAGCTGGGAGAGCCTCTCTGCCCTGTTCTCAATTAACTCCTCCTAGTTCCCCTCAGTAAGAGGAAAATGAGCCATCCTCACCCAGCTGCGTAGGGACTGGGGCCCATTAAGACTCACCAATGGCAGCCAAGCCTTTGAGTCTTTCTTTTCATATTTGTGCAGACAGCTTGGGTCCAAATAAGGTTCTTACTCCTCCTGAGATAATTCCTAACATTTCTAAATGGGTTTCAAATTCCCCACCAATTCCACCATCAGTAATGAGCACCATATTTCACAAATGGGCCCCTTAGTGGTGCAGATGCAGTTTGTAAATGTATTTGGTTTCATTTGAAATATTTTTAGGAGCTACAGAAAGGGAGTTATTTAGAGATTGAATAGTGGGGAGGTAAACACAACCTTACAATTAGGATGTATATATGGAAGATTAGGAAAAAATTAAAATAAAAACACCATCACTAGCAACATTCTAGAGTTATTTCACTCTTTTCCCTGCCTTGGAATATTATGCATTTTGTTCCATTCAGATGATTTTGAACTCTATTTTTTAAAAATCACTTTTAGAGTCTTGAATATTTTCTGTGGCAATCTACGTTTGTTCTTTCAGGGTAGACTTCAACTTTAGGGAAACTACCCAAAAGACAGAAATAACCCACTAAATAAGGCAAATGGTCATGGCAGGTGATATCAATTTAGTTTAAAAAATAAAGGGAAAAGGAAAAGATTTTCTGCATATAGATTTTAGAATGCAGCATCTACAGGCTAATAAACACCGTACAAAATAACCTATTTAAGAGATTTACTGTAGCGTGTACACTATTTCTTTTCTCCTACTAGTTCTGTATACTGTGGTTTTATTCATGCTCTAGTTTGCCTGGAATTATATACCTTACTAATGCAGCTGGAGCTGGGTCTTCCAAGCTTCCTGAAATTCTAGTCCATTCTAAACAAGTATTTGATTATATCAAATTTGGTTGAAATAATTACATCGTGCTTCTTCTTTGCAGAATCCTAAAAGCAAAATAGCTCTCAGGTTAACCAATCAAGCATTTGGAATGCTTTTAGAAATATGGCATCATCTTTAGGCATGCATCTCAAGTCTAAATTCAGGTCCAGGTGGTACCTTACATTTCTGAGAGATCTCTCCTAGAACAGGGATTCAGTTAAAGTTGCTGGCAGCGAAAAAATCCAAACATTCTAAAGACTGAGGCGCAGCTCTTCAGCACAGCTGAAAAGCTGCTCTGATTCCTGGCCTCCTCATTGCTTTGTTTGCACTCCCCCACCCCCAAGTTCACACTTGAGGCACCTTTTAATAATTGTGTGACCACCACCTATTTCCTGTTATTGTGTTTCTTAATATAGGCCAGACCTACTTGGAACTCTTATCTTTTCATCATCTTTCAGTCCTCTTAGCTGAGGTGATTTTGCCAGAGGCAGGGAAAACTGAATGGACTATTCATATCTGAATGGGTGGGAACCACACGGTCTCCCCTAAAATGAAGGTTGGATGTCCCACGTGTTTAACACTTTTGTTGTGGTTTTATTGTTGTTATGGTTGCTTCAACTGCAAGGCAGAATGGAATTTTTTGAATTTTCAAAGAACTTTTTTCCCCCTCCAAATCCCTCTTTCTTTCTCTCTCTCTCATCAAAGTTTGGACCTTCCACAGATTTCTTTCACGTTAGTTTTGGCTAAAGCCAGATACAAATTGTATTGAAAAATATTTTGAGAACACCTCTCCTTCTAAGATTTCTAGCCCAATAATAGAAAACTCCAGAGGTTTGGATTATTCAGATAAGACTTAAGAAAATATCTAGTGTTTTAGATTATCTGCTTAACTAAATCCCAATGCTGAACTGCTAGAGGCTTCCTTATCTAGAATAACTAAGCATATGTTACAAAATGACCCAAAAGAGCAGCCAAATAAGCTACTACGCTAAGTGAAGGGAATTCAAACCCCCAGGGGTGTGGTTCTGCAATGCGGTTAAGGAAAAGACAGATTTATGTATATTTTTTTCAAGCCAGGACACAGTCCGCAGGATGCTTGCCACTGACATGATTAAAATGTGAAATATATGTTTGAATTAACTTGACTATTTTATAACAAAAACAAAAATTAATTTAATTCTAGTCACTTCAGGATTAATTATTTAGAAAACTGGTGAAAATTTGAAGTGTGGAGGAACAACAAGTTTTAAAAATTCTCAGCTATTGAACAATAGTAGCATTTAATTTCACAAATGCCATCTGAGAATCTACTCTATGCTAGGACAGGGGCTGATGATAGCAGAGCAATAAGACAACATCCCTGTCCTCAAATAGTTCTGTCTAGTTAGAGGGAGAGTGGGGCAGATAAGTACACATTTGCAATTTAAATGTGGCATGAGTTTTAACACAATTATGTAGAGCGCTTTGTGAAACAAAAAGGTTGGCACATCCAATGTCACAAGTGACACCACAGATAAATCTCAGAGATGTGCAGGAAATCCTGGAAGAGTAAGAATTTCCTTCAAGATGGGAGGGTCAAAGGAAGTAGAAGCAATGAATTTTAGAAACTAAATCATATGCTAGGTGAAAAGTTAAAAAGCCAAGTACTGTCATTAATGTTTTTTTTTTCCCCCCAAGACAGAGTCTTCCTCTGTCACCCTGGGTAGAATGCCATGGTGTCATAGCTCACAGCAACCTCAAACTCCTGGGCTCAAGTGAGCCTCCTGCCTTAGCCTCCCAAATAGCTGGGACTACAGATGCCCACCACCATGCCAAGTTAATTTTTCTATTTGTATTAGAGACAGGGTCTGGCTTTTGGTTAGTCTGATCCTGAACTCCTGAGCTCAAGTGATCCTCCCGCCTTGGCTTCCCAGAGTGCTAGGATTACAGGCATAAGCCACTGCACCTGGCTAGTAAAGAACTTTTGACAGGAGTCTTTCAAAAACTCCTCACCTCTCTGTGTCAGCAAGCTTCTCACTAAGTATAACTTTGCTGAACTGCTGGGTCTTTGGTGTCCTTCCTAAGCCATTCTGCAACCCAGAAGCTGTGAAGGAGGTGTCTTCACTCCTCCTCCTGAGCCTGGCCTACCTTTTTTTTTACCTCAATCCTGTCATCTCAGTGTGGTTCTCCCTCTGTGTCTTTAATATCACAGACTGTTTCCAACCATATGTGCAAAACTCATGCTAATGTCCCAGGTACTGAATGAAGCCCTCTAGTTCAAAGGCTGAAAGAGACAGTTCTCTCCCTCAAGAAGCTCAAGACTCCCAGGGATAAACAGACATGTGAAGAGACACAAAGCCAGGGCACGGTGAGTGGACTGACAGAGACAAGCACACAGAGATAGCTGCATTTCCTGGGGTGGGGGACACTGGGAGGCCTTCCAGAGGAAGTGATGAATACAACAGTTATTAGGCAAACACAGTGTAGTGGCAAGGAGTGGGGTTTCCAGGCAGGGTGAGTGATCCGAGGAAGAGACTGGAGGCTGCAAAGCAGTGTGTTTTCCTGAGAAGGAAAGTAGATCAGTGTTATTTGAGTTGGAGCCAAGCTCCTCAATTTAATTTAGATTCTTCTTTTGCTTCCACTGCTTCACATTTTTCTAGATCTTCCCTTCTTGGGGCTCCACACCACTTTAATTGGTCATTCTGCCATTGTTATCATCCTAGTTGTGAAAACAGTGTGACTTTCAGCAAGATACCAACTCAGAATGTTAGTCCCCCCCATGGAAAATGGGGGCATAAGTTCATATGTCATGGTGAGGCTGTGAGAATTAACTCCACAACTCCCAGGGACATTTGTAAGTCATTATAGAAAGAGACAGCAGATATTAGTCTATAAAACTGTAGTTTTTCTTTTTTCTTTTAAATTTTAGAATGTTAGAGGTACACACAGTCTGTTTACATAGTTTTTGTACAGATTGAGTTATACATGTAAATGTACCCTTCACCCGGACAGTGTGCACTGCTCCCAGTAGGTGTGAATTTATCCACTCCTCTACCCTTCCCCCAGTTTGATTTTCATTGAGATTCACTTCTATATATGCAACTTGAATATTGATCAATTAGTTCTAATTTGGTATTGAGTACATGTGTTTGTTTCTCTTTCTTGTGATGTTAGACCGGTCTCCAGGTCCCTCCAAGTTCATCAGTGTTTTTAAGAGACCACATTTATTGCTCAAATTCCCCCAAACAATTACTTACTAAAGAGTGTCTCCTTCTCTACATTTCCTCAAGCTCTCTGTACTGTAATGTATTACTACTCTTGTCTACGTCTTGTTTACCCCTCCTCCATGAAAATACATTCCTTGGCTCCTTGTTTTCTCTGTCTCTCTCTCTTTTTTGAATCAGAGTCTCACTCTGTCCTGTGGGTAGAGTGTTCTGCATCACAGCTCACAGCAACCTCAAACTCTTGGGCTAAAGTGATCCTCCTGCCTCAACCTCTCAAGTAGCTGAGACTACAGGCACCCAACACCACACTCAGCTAGTTTTCCTATTTTTTGTAGAGACAGGGTCTCACTCTTGCTCATGCTGGTCTCGAACTCCTGACCTGAAGGGATTCTCTCACCTTGGCCTCCCAGAGTGCTGGGATCCCAGGTGTGAGGCACCATGCCTGGACTTTGGTTCCTTTCTAAAAGCTTGCTCCCAGCCTCATGAAATCTTACCATATTTGCAAAGTATTTCTTTCTTTCATTATCCTTCAGTTAGTTTCCTATGTGTATGATAGGAAGGCAAATTGTAATTCTTTCTAGAATATAGATTTGATTAAATCTGACATTTCATAAAATAACAGTGGGAAGCCTTTTCTCTTCTGATAAAAAAGAAATTGAGATATATTTAATTTTTTTCTCCATTCTCCTAGTATTTTTGATGACTTAAATGGATAATATTCCTGGCGATGTTTTTTCCTGTTCCCATTTGATTTTCCATTAAATCTTTGAGGAAATTAAAGAAAAAATAGAATGGGGGTAGATTTGGGTCCAAATTTACTGATCAAGCACCTCTGAATGAAACTTTATGATTAAAAGCTTGGTGCTGGATTTCCTGGTTTTACGGAAAGCTTAGGCAGGCAGGTACAAGTTATAGGTCAGGACCACCTGGGAATCTGTTTACTTAGAAGCCAACCATATAGGCTGGCTGACTCCTATATCATAAATTCAAACTAAAGTATCAATACATTTAACAACACACCCCAGATAGGGTCTTTTTTCCTTAGGCCTCCAGTTTGCCAGCTGTTTGCCTCTGTCCTGTTGGCACAGAAATTTTTAGAGGCACAGTTTGTTCCAGATCTTTAAGGATAACTGCTAGTGGTATAGCTCTCATTGTAAACCTCTCTTGTCCCTTGAAATAATTTCCCCTTGTTCAGTTTTTATTTTTTAAACCACAAATGTGAACTGGAGAAATTTGAATTTGGATACAAACATTCTCACTGTCTACTTTATTCTCAGGAGATGAGCCTATAATATACAAGAGGAGAAAATGAAAATCTTGCCGGAGGTGGTCCTGAACCACAGTTAGCACCCCTCCTAGCTCACCTCTCCTCCAGTTCATTAAGAGCTAAAACTTCATCTTTATCTCATTTTAGGGAGCTGGTTCAGATTAAAGTCACATGCAAACTGAATCTTCTCCAACATCGACACCAGGAAGTAACTCTAGCTGAAGATAAAGGTCAGTGGTGGGGCAGAAGGTTCAGACTGCTTATTCTGGCTTCTCCTTCCCCATCCTGGAGCTCATTTGGAAGAGCTACCAATGACCTATCCCTTATAAGCATTAAATGCAAAAATAAACACAATTGCATGTCCATTAGCACTTCCCTTGATGGAGTATACAAGTGTCATGTAAAACAAAATGGGCTGTGCTGGTGACAGATTGGCAAGGACTTTCCACTGGGGTGTCTCTGGACCAAGACCACAATGCTTTGGAACTCAGTTGCTCATGGGAACATCTAATGGACTTTTTTGCAATGCTTGCTGGTCACTGCTCTTAAGAATAGTCCTTACATTAGAGCTTCAACATTCATTTGAACTCTATGAATTCTATGCATCGAACTTATTTGGAAGAATCTTGGGCTATTTTGTGGGAGATTAGACTTGAAGAGTTATAGTATGAAAATATAAATAATTCACCATCTTTAAAACTGATTCTTTACATCTTTTAAAAGGCATTGGAATCCAATATTTATAAAAGGTGTAATTTTCAGACTTAGGATTTTTTTGCCTTAGGAAATTACAGAACATGTACTTGCTCTGATCTGAATACTGACTGTGTGCCTTCAAAATGTGTATTGAAATCAAATCTCCAATATGTTGATGGTAAGAGTTGAGACCATGGCGGCAGAACCTTTCACGAGTGGGATGAGTGTTCTTCTAAATGAAGTTTGAGGGAGCTTGTTCATCCCTTCTGCGCAAAGGAGGAAGTATCTATGAGGAATGGGCTTATCTTGGACTTCCCAGGCACCAGAACTGTGAGAAATAAATTTCTGCCATTCACATTCACAAATAACCATCTAAGGGATTTTGTTATACCAGCTTCAGTGGACTAGGACACTACTATTATTTGGACTATTTGTCATTATATATTTAGAGTAATTTTTTTCAATAAATTCTGTGTAATTTTTGGTAGGCCACTAACATCTTTAGTTGATTCTAAAAGTCTTTTAATTTATTCTCTTGAGTTTTTCTGATAGAAAGCAATAAAAATATGCAAATGAGATCCTCTTTGTCTTCTTCTTTCAGAAATTTATGTGACCTTTCTTTTCCTATTTAAAAATTGTCTAATAGATTTCAAGTAATTTAAAGGAAGTAGATGGTAGTGATGGTCCTATCTTTTTCAGACTTCAGTAGAATCATTTGTAAAGGATTTTTTTTATCAAGAAAAATAGTCTTGCCTCTTGGGAGGCTGAGGCTAAGCCCAAGAGTTGGAGGTTGCTGTGAGCTGTGACACCATGGCACTCTACTGAGGGTGACAAAGTGAGACTCTGTCTCTACGATAAATATATGAATAAATAAATAAAAAAAATAACAGAAAAATAGTCTCTTGCTTTGAGGTAGTTTTTTGTTTTTTAATCATGTTTAAAACATTTTTTCCATTCTATGCTTACTAGTAGTTTTTGTCAGAAATTATCTTACCAGTACTTGTTTTGTTTAATCTGTGGAGGTGATCAAGATTTTCTCCTTTTGATTAGAATTATTAATTATTTTAAAATTAGGGTATTGAAGCATCTTTTCTTTTCTTTTTCTTTTTCTTTGTTTTTTTTTTGAGACAGAGTTTCACTATGTCATCCTGGGTAGAGTGCCATGGCACCACAGCTCACAGCAACCTCAAACTCTTGGGCACAAGCAATTTTCTTGCCTCAGCCTCCCAAGTAGCTGGGACTGCAGGCACCCACCACAATGCCCAGCAATTTTTTTTGTTGTAGTTGTCATTGCTGTTTAGCAGGCCAGGGCCAGGTTCAGACCCGTTAGCCCCAGTGTATGTGGCTGGGGTCTTACTCATTGAGCTATGGACACTGAGCCATGAAGTGTCTTTTTATTTCTGGAATAAATTCTTCTCTTTTGCTATTATGATTAAAAGTATTTTAATTGCTGACATTATATTTATGGTTTTTGTATCTGTTTTCTTAAGGCAAATCATCATGGAGAGTTACCTCTCTTGTGGGCTATTATAAGAATCATGCTGGATTGGAGTGAAGCAGTGGATAACTTATCTGAGAAACAGCTAAAAAGGAACCTCTTTACCCAGTTTAAAGCAAAGATAGCTCATTGAGGCACTCAATATTGAAGCACTCAATATTGAGGCTGAATATTATGTAATGGAAAAGAATTTGGATATGCAAATGGTTTGAATTTCAAGATATCATCATTCTCATTTTAAACATGTTAGCTGTGTGCTACACACCCACTCTCTGTTCCTTTCAAATCTTCTTTAACTTCTTCTATAACTCACAATAGGCTTGGCTATTGTTTGGGAGAAATAAGAAAAAAGACTGTACTTTGGGTCAATGCAGTAGAAAAGTTAACATAGAGGGCAAGATATGAACGAGTGTGATTCAGAATTCATAAGGGATAGGAAATTGGAACAGAGGTGACTATAAGATCAGGAAATTAGGGGGGTGGGGGCAAGATGGCTGATTGGAGCCAGCTTTCCACAGAGGCTCCCATCCAGAAGGACAGTTAAAGGACAGAAGTTTAGCAAATAAGCCAATGGTTTGGAGTTGAGCCAAGAGAGAAGGTTAAAGAATGCACATCAACCCTGCTGAGGCAAGCTTCAGCCCCAGGGAGCAAACAATAGGTACAAAATCCATTGCCAAGTGGACAGGAGTCCCCTCCCACATGAGAATGGCTTGCAGTATACTCTATATAAACAAGTGAGCAGAGTTCAGATCCCCTCCTATTTTATCCCATCAGAGAGAACCTCTAAAAACCGAAATTCCTTCTCTAGAGAGGACTTACGAATGTGCCATGACACTCTCCTGCCAGGCATAAAACTGAATAAAACTGTATATATTCTCTACCTGCAATTCTGAACTCCCAGCACTTCCCTCCACTCGCACCCTGAGCTCTGGAGGCTTATCCTCCATGGAGTCCAGATTCTTGGGCATTTCCTCGAGAGGTGTGGACAGGGTGTGGGCAGTTGCTGGTCTGTGCTGATTCTGTGGCACGGGAGTAAGGAGAATATGGTGAACTAAGGGAACCATATGGGAGAGAGAGAAAGAGAGGTAGTGCCAGTGGTGGGAACAACAGGGCTCATACCCCTGGGGACATTTTGGAGGGACACACCCTGCCTCTCTGGGCAACCAGAAGAAGCCAGGTATCTTTTTTGGTGGCAGCCACTGGTGGAACAGATCTGGGATGGAAATGCAAACCCCATGAGTAAAGGAAATACCTGAGGTGGTACCTGTCTGGGCCGTGCGTGGTGGGGACAGAGAGTAGAATATGCACATAGAGATGGCATACTCTCAGGGTGGGGCTGAGCCAGAAGGACTGCTTTAGTGAGCCTAAGAAGCACCTGGCCTCAGGATCATAGCTGAGAAAAAGACAGGCGGGAAACCAAAAGCTGGGTGTGAGCTCTAACCGCGCCCACCCCAACACAGATTGCAGCTGAGACAGACATACCAGCTCTGGGCAGTGGCATAGACCAGGGCTGAGTCACAATTTCTGTGAACTCGAACAGCATCTGATCTGCAGAGGAATATAGCTGGGACAGAAACAAATTCTGTGAAATTGTTCTGTTCTCTTAGCAACATCTATCAGAGACAGGACTGGAACTGAGTGAACCACTCCAGCCTCCATTAAGCACCCGAGGTTGTTAGGCCTGAGCTCCTCCTACTAGATGGTGGCAGAGTGTGGAGGCCTGGCTGAGGAGACATAGATCTCTCTGTGACTCAGGCAGGCACAAACCCCTGGGGCATCTGCTCACTAGAGAGAAGTGGGTCACAGCCCTGCAGGGGTAGCAGTGACTGGGTGTGACAGAGGTGCAAGGTGGGGAAGGAGGCATCAACATTCCTGGACTAATTCATTTGCTGGATGGGTCCTTCTGACCTCACAGAGCACCAGAGTGAGTCATATTTGAGCTACCAGCAGACCCCTGCTATTGAGTTGCCAGAGACCTTTTGAACTCTCCCACCTGAGACTGGAGCTGACTGGGACAATTGATTTGGACTCTTGAACTGGGCCAATCATCCGAGGACTATCCAAAGTGGTACCCTGAGTGTGTGGTTGTGGGAAGGTTTGATTTTCCTTTTCCATGTGGTGCCCATGGGGGGCAGGGAAACTTAATTGCTGGTATTTCTACACACCTGAGACTTCCACACAGAGTAATTGATTCACTAGGGTAGGACAGAGACCAGCAGAAATCAAGACAGAGCTACTTAGTTCCACCATACCAAGCAGGTCTCCAGTTTCTCAGGTCATAGCACTGTATGGGTCCTTTGCAAAGCTCTAGGGGAAAAGGTACAGACACCAGTCTCAGCTCCTGGGCAAAAGGCGGGTTAATCACCACTCTAGGAGCACCCAGTCCACCTTCACCTTATCTGCTCATCTAGCCAAAAAGTGTAAAATAATCATGGGGTGGAATTAACAGATAAACTCAGGTAACATGAATAACCAGAGTAAATCAAACCCCCCAAGGAACAACATAGCTGACACAACTGAAGATCCCATTCATAAACAGATGGCTGAGATGTCAGAAATTGAATTCAGAGTTTGGATTGCAAATAAGATTAATAGAATAGAGGTAAATGGTCAAGGAGCATT
Source organism: Arctocebus calabarensis (assembly GCA_963573935.1). Classification (NCBI taxonomy): domain Eukaryota; kingdom Metazoa; phylum Chordata; class Mammalia; order Primates; family Lorisidae; genus Arctocebus; species Arctocebus calabarensis. Next base: position 6,901 of record CAUYON010131355.1, on the reverse strand, counting down.
TCAAAAGTTGTCTCAAGAATTCAATGAATTAAAGACAAAAATCACCAAAAATTTTGACACATTGAGACAAGAATTTGAAGCCCTCAAAGATCTGAGAAATGCAGAAGAATCCCTCAGTAACAGAATGGAGCAGGCAGAAGAAAGGATTTCTGACATTGAAGACAAAGCTATTGAACACTCCCAACTCTCAAAGAGGAAGAGAAGTGGTGAGAAAAAATGGATCAGTCTCTCAGAGAGCTCTGGGATAATTCAAAGAAAACTAATATTTGCCTTATAAGAATTCCTGAAGGCAACCAGGTAGCTTTGAAAGGCATAGAGGCTCTTCTTTAGGAGATAATGAAGAAGAACTTTCCAGACATGCTAAAGGATTCTGAAATTCAGATAGCAGACAGTTTCAGAACCCCAGTATGACTAAAACTGAATAAAACATCTCCTAGGGACATATAATGAACTTTGCCAAAGTTAAAATGAAGGAGAAAATTCTGAAAGGCAGCCAGACATAACAAAACCATAAACTACAAGGGGAAGAGGATTGGAATGACTGCACATCTCTCTGCTGAAACCTTCTGAGCTTGAAGAGGGTGGTCATTGACTTTTAATCTCCTAAAACAAAATAAATTTCAATCCAGGATCCTGTATCCAGCTAAACTGAGTTTCATTTATGATGGAGAAATTAAATACTTTAATGACATTCACATATTGAAGAAATTTCCCGTAACTAAACAAGCTCTCCAGGATATTCTTAGACCTGTCCTCCATAATGACCAATGCAATCTCCACCACAAATGTAAACTCACTCAGAAACTTTTGATCAAATTCCAACTTCCACAGTGGTGAAAGGATAAAAAATGCCCACTGGAAAACTTGATCCCCAAAACTCTACCAGGCTTATCAATATTCTCAATGTGAATGGCTTAAATTGTCCTGTAAAGAGGCACAGGTTGGCTGACTGGATACAAAAGCTCAGGCCAGATATCTGCTGTTAACAAGAATCTCATTTTACCTTAAAATATATAGTCTCAGAGTGAAGGGATGGTCATCTATATTTCAGGCAAATGGAAATCAGAAAAAAGCAGTGTTGCAATTTTATTCGCAGATACAATATGCTTTAAACCAACAAAAGTAAGGAAACATAAGGATGGTCACTTCATATTTGTTAAGGGTAACACTCAACATGATGAGATTTCAATTATTAACATTTATGCACCCAACCAGAATGCACCTCAATTTATAAGAGAGACTCTAACACACATGAGCAACTTGATTTCCTCCAACACCATCTAGCCGGAGATTTTAACACTCCTTTGGCAGTGTTGGATAAATACTCCAAAAAGAAGCTAAGCAAAGAAATTTTAGACTTAAACTTAACCATTCAAGAATTGGATTTAGCAGATATTTACAGAACATTTCATCCTAACAAAATTGAAAACACATTCTTCTCAGCAGCCAATGGAACATACTCCAAAATCAATCACATCTTAGGTCACAAGTCTAATCTCAGCAAATTTAAAAGAATAGAAATTATTCCTTGTATCTTCTCGGACCATCATGGAATAAAAGTTGAACTCAGTAACAACAGAAATCTGTATACTCATACAAAAACATGGAAATGAAATAACCTTATGCTGAATAATAGTGGGGTCATAGATGAGATTAAGAAGGAAATTGCCAAATTTGGGGGAAAAAATGACAATGAAGACATGAATTATCAGAACCTCTGGAATACTGCAAAGGCAGTCCTAACCAGGAAATTCATAGCACTGCAAACCTTCCTGAAGAGAACGAAAAGAGAGGAAGTTAACAACTTAATGGGACATCTCAAGCAACTGGAAAAGGAAGAACATTCCAACCCCAAACCCAGCGAAGAAAAGAAATACCCAAAATTAGAGCAGAATTAAATGAAATTGAAAACAAAAGGATTATATAATAGATCAATAAATCAAAAGTTGGTTTTTTGAAAAGATCAATAAAATGGATAAACCTTTGGCTAACCTAACCAGCAAAAACAGAGTACAATATCTAATTTCATCAATCAGAAATGGTAAAGATGAAATCACAACAGACTCCTTAGAAATTCAAAAAATTTGTAATGAATATTACAAGAAACTCTATTCTGAGAAATATGAAAATCTGAAGGAAATAGACTAATACTTGGATGCACGCCACCTTCCACAACTTAGCCAGAATCAAGTGGAAATGTTGAACAGGCCTATATCAAGTTCTGAAATAGCATCAACTATACAAAATCTCCCTAAAAAGAAAAGCCTGTGACCAGATGACTTCACATCATAATTCTATCAAACCTTAAAGAGGAACTAGTACCTATATTACTCAACCATTTTTCAAAATATAGAAAAAGAAGGAATACTACCCAACACATTCTCTGAAGCAAACATCACCTTGCTCCCCAAACCAGGGAAAGACCCAACAAGAAAAGAAAATTATACACCAATATCACTAATGAATATTGATGTGAAAATATTAAACAAGATTCTAGCAACACATCAAACAAATTATACACCATGACCAAGTGGGTTTTATCTCAGGGTCTCAAGGCTGTCAATATATGTAAATCTATAAATATAATTCATCACATAAACAAATCAAAAAACAAGGACCATACGATTTTCTCAATTGATGCAGAAAAGGTTTTGATAATATCCAGCATCTCTTCATGATCAGAACACTTAAAAATTTGGTATAGAAGGGACATTTCTTAAACTAATAGAGGCCATCCACAGCAAACCCAGAACCAATATTGTATTGAATGGAATTAAATTGAAAACATTTCCACTCATATCAGGAACCAGGCAAGGTTGCCCATTGTCTCCACTGCTTTTTAACATTGTAATGGAAGTCTTAGCTACTGCTATCAAGCAAGAAAAGGTGATCAAGGGTATCCACATAGGGTCAGAGAGATCAAACTTTCACTCTTCATGGATGATATGATTGTATATCTGGAAAACACTAGGGATTCTACTACAAAACTCTTAGAAGTTATCAAGGAATACAGCAGTGTCTTAGGTTACAAAGTCAATACTCATAAATCTGTAGCCTTTCTATATGCCAAAAATAGTCATGCTAAAAAAAAACAGTCAAGGACTCTATTCTGTTCACAGTAGTGCCAAAGAAGATGAAACATTTGGGAGTTTTTCTGACAAAGGATGTGAAAGATCTCTATAAAGAGAACTATGAAACTCTAAGAAAAGAAATAGCTGAAAATGTTAACAAATGAAAAAACATACCATGCTCATGACTGGGAAGAATCAACATTGTTAAAATGTCGATACGACCCAAAGCAATATACAATTTTAATGCAATCCCTATTAAAGCTCCCCTGTCATACTTTAGTGATCTTGAAAAAATAATACTTCATTTTATATGGAATCAGAGAAAACCTTGAATAGCCACAACATTACTCAGAAATAAAACAAAGCAGGAGGAATCATACTACCAGACCTCAGACTATACTATAAATAGATAGTGATCAAAAGAGCCTGGTACTGGCACAAAAACAGAGAGGTAGGTGTATGGAATAGACTAGAGAACCAAGAGATGAACCCTACTTACCATTATTTGATCTTTGACAAGCCAATTAAAAACATTCAATGGGGAAGAGAGTCCCTATTTAACAAATGGTGCTGGGTGAACTGGCTGGCGACCTGTAGAAGACTGAAACTGGACCCACACCTTTCACCATTAACTAAAATAGACTTGCACTGGATTAAAGATTTAAACTTAAGACATGAAACTATAAAATGCTAGAAGAAAGTGCAGGGAAAACACTTGAAGTAATCAGCCTGAGTGAATATTTTATGAGGAGGACCCCCTGGGCAATTGAAGCAGTATCAAAAATACACTACTGGGACCTGATCAAACTAAAAAGCTTCTGCACAGCCAAGAACATAGTAAGTATAGCAAGCAGACAACCCTCAGAATGGGAGAAGATATTTGCAGGTTATGTCTCTGACAAAGGTTTAATAACCAGAATCCACAGAGAACTCAAATGTATTAGCAAGAAAAGAACAAGTGATCCCATCTTAGGGTGGACAAGGGACTTGCAGAGAAACTTCTCTGAAGAAGACAGGCACATGGCCTACAGACACATGAAAAAATGCTCATCATCCTTAATCATCAGAAATTCAAATCTAAACTACTTTGAGATATCATCTAATTCCAGTAAGATTAGCCCACATCACAAAATCCCCAAACCAGAGATGTTGGCATAGTTGTGGAGAAAAGGGAACACTTCTACATTGCTGGTGGGAATGCAAATGTTCCTTTTGGAAAGATGTTTGGAGAACACTTAGGGGTCCAAAAATAGACCTGCTATCCGATCCTACAATTCCTCTACTAGGTATATATCCAGGAGACCAAAAATCGCAATATAACAAAGATATTTGTACCAGAACGTTTATTGCAGCCCAATTCGTAATTTCTAAGTCATGGAAAAAGAAAGCCCAAGTTCTCTTTGGCCCACAAATGGATTAATAATTGTGGTATATGTACATCATGGAATATTTTGTAGACTTAAAGAAAGATGGAGAATTTACCTTTTACATGTTTACATGGATGGAGCTGGAACATACTCTTCTTAGCAAAGTATCTCAAGAATGGAAGAATAAGTATCCAATGTACTTAGCCCTACTATGAAACCAATTGATATTTTTCATGTGAAAGCTACAACCCAATTATAGCCAAGAATATGGGGGAAAGGGAGAGGGAGGGGATAGGAAGAGAGAGGATGGCTGGAGGGAGGGTAATTGGTGGGACCACACCTATAGTGCATTTTACAAGGGTACAGGTGAAACTTACTAAATGTAGAATATACATGTCTTAACACAATAACTAAGAAAATTCTGTGAAGGCTATGTTAACCAGTTTGATGAAAATGTTTTAAATTATATATAAACCCAGTACATTGTACCCCATGATTGCATTAATGTACACAGCTATTATTTAATAATAAAAAAAATCAGGAAATTACCCTATACCTCACCCTACCTCAGAATGAAGGATGGAGATCAGAAATTTTGCCCCACCATTTTACTCTCAGCACAAGTTGTGTGCATATTTCTTCAAATTTCAGCTGTTAGATACTTGACACCTCTTTTAAAATCTCTCCTTGCTGCCCTTTGATGTTAGTGGATTGAAAAACAGCTTTCATTTTTACTTTAGCCTAAATCAATCACATTTAGTTTTGCCTACATCAAATTTATAGAAACTTCTTTATCAATAAAACAATATATCTTTATTAATAAAATAAAATATGCAAGGATCTAACACATTGAAGAATGTTATCTAAAAGTGGAAGTATAATCAAAATTAAATGGATATCTTTTCTCTGCCATTTATTAGCTTTGAGACATTGGGCAAATTAACTTGTTGCCTCAGTTGCTTATTTGTCAAATGATACCAGCAGTGCCTGCTTACAGGTGTGCTGTGAGCTTTCAACAAGGTAACGCATAATGTGTGTAGCAGAGTACTGGGTGTCTGGTAATCATTCAGGAGAAGTCAACTCAGATTCGTCCATCTGGGCCAAATATAATTGTTGCTGGTCTCTTTGTGGGTTTCTTTCTTTCGTTTTTGGTATCAGTAAGAGTCTGGTATCAAAAAACAATTAACTGTGAAATTGAAAAATTATAAAGTCAAGTATTTAACGGAGAGTAAACTTCAGGCACATCACAGAATTATGTATAGAACATAAGCTCTATGACAAGGGTTTAAGTTATGTAATGTGATTTAAATCGATGCAAAATTTTTCACTTAAATATGTTATGTACACATTATTGCAGTGGTGCCCAACATTTTTGGCACTGGAGAGTAGTTTCATGGAAGACAGTTTTTCCACAGACCAGGGTGGTGGTGGGTGGTTTGGGGATGATTCAAGAGCATTACATCCCTACCTCAGATCATCAAGGCTTATATTATCATAAGGAGAGCACAGCCTAGATCCCTTATATGTGTAATTTGCAGCAGGGTTCTTGCTCCTAGGAGAATGTAATGCCACTGCTGATCTGATGGAGGCAGAGCTTAAGTGGTGATGCCAGTGATGGGGAGTATCTGTAAATACAGATGGAAGCTTTGCTTATTCACCAGCCTCTCACCTCCTGCAGTGCACCCTGGTTTCTATTAGGCCACAAACAAGTTCTGGTCCCCAGCTTGAGGGATGGGGACTGTAGCATTATTGTTCTCTGGAATATAAATTCAGCATTTCTGAGAAGATTTTGTTGTCCTTAATTTTGTTTTTTAAGTTAAAGGAAGTGAGGCATGCTAATGACATGGTTGCAATTAACAATTCAGATTGTCCATTCCCACCCCTGCTCTCAGTGAAAGGAGTTAGTGCTAGAATCCCACATTCTATTTTTTTTTTTACTAAGTCATTTGTACATAGATCATACATACATTTAAGCCATTATGGGATTCGATGTGTTGATTATTTGTACAAATTAGAGTTCTTACATGCTACTAATCAACATAGCTTTCACTTCATTTACCCAATTAAAGCATTAAGACATTTGTGTTCTACACCTGATAGATCCAACTTGTACTTGCATTATGCTCCATATGTGTGGTCCCCCTATTAACCCTCCCTCTATCAACTCACTCCCCTCTCTTCCTCTCTCCCTCCTTTTCCCTCCTTCATCCTAGGCTATAGTTGTGTTTCATTTTTCATATGCAAGTTTGAGTGATTATAAATTGGTTTCACACTACTACTGAGTACATTGGAACAGAGTCTCACTTTGTCGCCCTTAGTAGAGTGCCATGGCATCACAGCTCACAGCAACCTCTAGCTCTTGGGCTTAGGCAATTCTCCTGCCTCAGCCTCCTGAGTACCTAGAACTACAGGCACCCGCCACAACACCTGGCTATTTTTTTGTTGCAGTTTGGCCGGGGCCAG
>CAUYON010131353.1:0-27356 GCA_963573935.1 Arctocebus calabarensis | reverse complement strand
CCACGACACCTGGCCATTTTTTGTTTTTGTTTTTGGTTGCAGCCATCATTGTTGTTTGGCGGGCCCAGGCTGGATTCGAACCCGCCAGCTTAGGTGTACGTGGCTGGCGCCTTAGCCCGCTGAGCCACAGGCGCCGAGCCAAAGGTTTATCAATTTTATTCATCTTTTCCAAGAACCAACTTTTTGTTTCATTGATCTTCTGAATGATTCTTTTGTTTTCAATTTCATTTAATTCTGCTCTAACTTTTGTTATTGCTTTCCTTCTGCTGGGCTTGGGGGATTTTCTTCTTTTTCCAGTTGCTTAAGATGAGCCATTAGGTTGTTTACTTTCTCTCCATTTCTTGATGAAGGTTTCTAAGGCTATAAATTTCCCTCTTAGGACTGCCTTTGCAGCATTCCATGGGAATTTATAATTTATATCTTCATTATCATTTTATTACAAAAATGTGAAGATTTGCTTCTTAATCTCATCTTTGACCTAGCTCTCATTCAGCCCTAGGTTATTTAGTTTCCATGACTTTGTTTGAGTGTGAAGAGTTCTGTTACTGTTGAGTTCAACTTTTATTCTGTGATGATCCAAGAAGATACAAGGAATTTCTATTCTTTTAAATTTATTGAGGTTAGACTTGTGTCCTCAGATATAATTAATGTTGGAGGATGAGCCATGGGCTGATGAGAAGAATGTGTATTCAGTTTTATTAGAATGAAATGTTCTGTAAATGTCTGTTAAGTCCATTTGTTATAGGGTCAAGTTTAATTCCACTATTTCTATGTGTAGTTTCCTCTTGGAGGATCTATCCAGAACTGACAAAGGGTGTTAAAATTTCCAACTATTATAGTGCAGGAAGATATCAAATTGTTCATATCCATTGGGGTTTGCTTTATAAATTTAGGAACATTCGGGTAGGGTGCATGAATGTTAATTATTGAAATCTCTTCATGTTGAGCATTTCCCTTGACAAATATGTTGTGTCTATCCTTGTCTTTTCTTATCTTTGTTGGCTTAAATCTTATTGCATCTGCGAATAAAATTGCAACTTCTGCTTATTTCTGATTTCCATTTGCCTGTATTATAGAGGACCATCCCTTTGCCCTGAGTCTTTTTTTTTTTTTTTTCAGTTTTTTGCCAGTGCTGGGTTTGAACCCACCACCTCTGGTATATGGGACCGGCACCCTACTCACTGAGCCACAGGTGCCACCCTGCCCTGAGTCTTTTTTTATCATTTGAGTTAATATGAGGTATTTTGCAACAGATATCTGGCCTGAGTTTTTGTATCCAATAAGCTAACCTGTGCCTCTTTAGAGGATAATTTAAGCCATTCACATTAATGGAGAGAATTAATAGCTATGGTAGTGTTTTGGTCATCATGTTTTTCAAAGGTCCAGTGCATGTTTTTAATCCTTTCACTATTCTGAAAGTTAGGTTTTATTTAATAAATTCTGGGTGAGTTTACTTTGGTGGTAGGCCATTGTGCTGGTCATTATGTAAATTGAGTCTGAGTATTTCCTGGAGAGTTGGTTTGGTTATAGCAAATTTGCTCAACATGTGAATGTCAGTAAAGTATTTAATTTGTCCATCACAAATGAAACTTAGTTTAGCTGGGTACAGGATCCTGGGCTGAAAGTTGTTTTGTTTTGGAAAATTGAAGGTTGATGACCATCCTTTTCTGAATCAAAAATTTTTGGCTGAAAGATCTGAAGTCATTCTAATATTTCTCCATTTGTAGGTAATGCTTTTCTTAGGTCCTGGCTGCTTGCGGGATTTTCTCCTTCCTATTAACTTTGGCAAAGTTAATTACAATGTGTCTAGGAGATGTTTTATTTGAATTGAGTCTTTCTGGGGTTCTGAAACTATCTACCATCTGAATTTCTGTTATCTCTTGCAATGCTTAGGAAATACTCCTCCATAATATCTTGGAATAGAACATCTGTAGGTCCTTTAGGACCATCTTCTTTTTCAGGAATTCCTACAAGTTCGATGTTTGATCTTTTGAAATGATTCCACAACTCTCTCAAGGAATAATCTGGTGGGTTTTTTTTTTCCTCCAGTTTTCTGCGTCTTTGAATGGTTGGGATTGTTCAACAGCCTTGTCTTCAATTTATGAAAGTTTCTTTCTTTCTTCTGCCTGCTCAACTCTTTTACTGAGAAACTCTACTATATTTCGAAGTTCCTTGAATAACTTTTTCACTTCCTTGAGTTCTGTTATATCTTTTCTCATTGTGACCATACCCTTGGTGACTTTGTGTTTGATTTCTTGAGACAACTTTTGAACTACTCTGTGGATTTCTGATTCCATCCTTTCCTCCATTCTATTCATTTTATTTACCATCCATATTTTGAATTCTGTGTCTGACAATTCAGCCACTTGTCTATGAATAATATCTTCTATTGTATCTCCTTTGTCATTCCTTGGGGGACTTGATCTACTCTTATTATTCATGTTGCAAGAGTTCTTCCACTAGTTTCACCTCATGAATGTTTTCCACAATTTGGCAATTATAACTGGTAGGGTGAGTTTGGATTGGGGGCCCCAGGAAGAGGAGGTAACCAGCCTTTTGCCAATGAACCTGGGTTGGTGATTGTGGCTACATCCTCTGAAAGGTTCTCTTTCAGAGCTACAGCTAGAGACTCTGAGGACCTTTTTGGTGAGACATCATAAACTGTCTTTGTCTTGAAGTCAGCCAACCTCTACCCCATCTTATTGAGTTCCAGTATTAGGCTGAAATCTCAGCTGTGAAAAGACACAAGCAATTGCAAGGCCCATCTTCCCAACAGAGACAGCTGGAGGAGGAGAAGCAGTCCCTTCCAATACAAAACAACCACAGCTCAACCTCAGAGAATCCCCAGGTGGACAGCCTAGGTTGAGAGTTCTAATCTGATTGTGCCAGGCAGTACAATCACTGCTCAACAGGGAGGTTGAGCAATTCAAAGGTTTCCAGTGGCCCAATAGTAGAAATCCACAGGCAGTTTCTCCCCCAAAACATGAGTGGCTCGAGCCTGGCTCCCTCTGGTGAGCAATAGAATCAGGAAGATGCACCTACCAACATCAAAACAGGGGCATCAGTGTCTAAGCCCACACTGTCACAGGGCTTCTCTCTCTCATGTCTGTCCCTCTCTCCCCCCGCCCCCCAGCTTCCAGTAGAGTCACTGTGCTGTCCATAGCCCAGACAATGCCCAGGCCTCTCAGGCAATTGCCAAACACTCTGAGTTCTGCAGGGGGCAGACCTTCAGACCACCAGGCAAGGGTAGACTGGGAGGTCAGAATTGTAAGGAAGATATTTGTTCAATTTTATGCTTACACGATGATGCCTAGTCTCCTACATTGGACCTCCCTGGAAAAGGAGGCCCAGAGTTTAGTGACTCTCTCCTGTAGGATGAAACAAGAGGTGCTTTGTTCCCTACTTGCTTGCAGAGAGCCCACAGTGATCCTTCCATTTGGGGGAAGGGCCACTCATTCTCTTGGCTTTGTACCTCGAATTTGTTTTCTTGGAGTCACAGTTTGCTTCAGCAGAAATGATGTGCACTTGTCTATCTTCTTTCTTAGCTCAGCTCCCCTCAGCTCACTGAGTCCATTCTCTGTCCAGTGTTTCTCCCTCTGGCTAAAGCTGCCTCTAGAATCAGAGTTTTATTTTCGGTAAGGCTGGGAAAAGGAAATACATGAATTGTAGTAAACAAAAGATTTCTAATCTAAAGGCTTTTTTTTTTTTGTAGGCAGAGTCTCACTGTGTCATCCTGGGTAGAATGTCATGGTGTCATAGCACAGAGGAACGTCGAACTCCTAAGGTCAAACAATTTGCCCACTTTGGCTTCCCAGAGTCTTAGCATTACAGGTGTGAACCTAATTCAAAGGGCTGGCAGCAGAATGGTGAATTTAAGAAATCTGCAGCAAAGTCAAAAGCACATTGTGTGACACAGGGCCCTAGAGCCTTCTGTCTGTGGCATGGAAGGCCTTTTGTCAAAGGCTTCCCTCTGCTTTTATCAAATGGCCACACAGAGCTCTCTGATAAAGGTGAAGGCAGCATGAGGCACCAAAGCTCTTAGACAAAAATACTTAGTTCAGCTCCTGAGGAAATGTGGCTTAGTATTTAGCGCAATTCACCTCATCTTGCTTTGCTTCTGGGAAGATAATTTTTTTTTCTTTTTGAGACAGAGCCTCAGGCTGTCACCCTGGATAGAGTGCTGTGGCATCACAGCTCACATCAACCTCCAATTCCTGGGCTCAAGCAAGTCTCCTGCCTCTGCCTTCCAAGTAGATGGGACTACAGGCGTCCGCCAAGACGCCCGGCCATTTTTTTGGTTGCAGCTGTCATTGTGGTTTGGCGGGCCTGGGCTGGATTTGAACCCACCAGCTCAGGTGTACGTGGCTGGCGCCTTAGCCTGTTGAGCCACAGGCACAGAGCCATTGGGAAGATAATTAAGGAGTGATGGAGATATCAAGAAAGAGAATAGATCATATGCAAAAAATTCTGAAATTTAAAATTTATAACATAAACATTTACATATAAATGTAATATGTACCATATATAAATATAAATACATAAATGTAAATCTCAATTGCAAATGCTAACATTCCCAAAGGATACTTTTATGATTTCTGAAATTATTGCATAAGAAATATAATTCAGGCCTGGAGAGGTGTTTCACATTCACACTTGTGATCCGAGCTCTCTGGGAGGCTGAGTTGGGAGGATCCCTTGAGCTTAAGAGTTCAAGACCAGTCTGAGACAAAAATAAGACCCCTGTCTCTTCTTCTTCTTTTTTTTTTTTCTTGAGACAGAGCCTCAACCTGTCACCTTGGGTAGAGTGCTGTGGCATCACAGCTCACAGCAACCTCCAACTCCTGGGCTCAATAGATTCTCCTGCCTCCACCTCCCAAGTAGCTGGGACTACAGGAACCCACCACAATACCCGGCCATCTTTTGGTTGCAGCCGTCGTTGTTGTTTGGCAGGCCCGGGCTGGATTCGAACCCGCCAGCTTGAGTGTATGTGGCTGGCGCCTTTGCCCTTTGGGCTACAGGCTCCGAGCCTGTCTCTTCTAAAAATAGAAAAACTAGTCAGGCATGATGGCAGGTGCCAGTAGTACCAGCTACTCAAGAAGCTGAGGCAGGAGATCACTTGAGCCCAGGAGTTTGAGGATGCTGTGAGCTATGACACCACAGCTCTCTAGCTTGGGTCACAGAGTGAAACTCTGTTTCAAAACAAACCAAAAAAGAAATATAATTTTTAGAGAACCACACTGGAGTATAAACACTTCATCCTTGAAATAGTGGATAGATTTTGGAGTTAGTACACAGAGATGATATCATTATGAAATTCTCCCAGATTATTATTATTCTATGGTAAACTGTCTTCAGTTCATTGAATTGTAAGATTTTGATTTGGGGTTAATAGTAGAAAAAAGTGTTAGTAACTGCAGAAATTCCTACCCCTTAAGACTTACAATTGTCATTTGATTAGTTTTGTCTATTGTATATACTTTGGCTCCTATCCTTTTATCCCTTTAATATGTCAATGTTATCTCCTGTCTGCATTCTATAGTTTTTTGGTTGTTTTTGGATTGGTGGAGCCTTTCTAAAGTCCTATGAAAGGAATATATTTCTTTGCCTTCAACAGAAAATTAGTTCTCACTATTTTTGTAGCTGCTTAATATCTTAGTTTCAGGTCAACAGAGAGCAATCAAGAATAACCAGTAAATTAAGCCAGAAAATATTTGTAACATGTGTATACACACACACACATATACACACACATATGCACACACATATCAGTGTCTACTGAATTAGACTATATTTGCACCAGACAGATGGTATTGTGAATTCTGCTACTTCTTAGGTTGCCTTCTGTGTGCTATTCTAAAGGGTAAATATATTAAAGGAAAGATTCTAAATTTATTTTTGCATTTTACAGCAGCATCAACAGAGGTGTGAAATAATTCTTCCTTTCAGTTTCTTTAAGTTGTACTTGGTTAGTCTATTATGCTGTAGAAAGACAACAACAAAAAAAGCATGCATTTCAAGTGTGGTGTCTGGCAACTTTTCCAGACTGGGAAATGGTATTTAGGCTGTTTGCTCAAGAATATAATTGTGCCCTTTGTCTTAATTAGCAGTTGGAAGATTGCAAGGCATGAAACTAGGATGACAGAAAATAAATGCATGTTCACCTGTGTCACATGTTCTAAATCAAGTTATTTTTTCTTCCTTTGAATCTGCAGTAGTTATGTTAGAAAAAGAATTATTTGATTTTGAAATAGGAGAGAGTATGTATGACCCAGAAATGCAGTGCCTTATGGAAGTATGAAGATCTTTCTACGAACCCCCATTTTTCCTCCCTCCTTTCTCCTCATCGACAGTCACTGTTTGTGTAATTATTCAGAGTTTATTTTTAAAACAAATAAGTACTCCTCTGACCTTTGAAAACCATAAGGCCCTGAAGAAATATAAATGATACTGTTATTTTGGTTTTAGTTATTATGGGCTTTGAGATTTGTGCATAGAATCAGACTAGAGTCTGTGATATCCAAAAGGTTAGTAGAGCTGTAATATGAAGCCATTGGCTGGAATTTCAAAAAGCCCTATTAGATATGCAAACAGCAAGCATTGAGCACTTCTTTTATAGTAGACTGTATTAGCATTCGCCTTTAAGGAGGGTTATCAGAATTAGGAAAAAAAGAAAAGTAAAAAGAAGCAAACAAACCAAAAAACACAACAGGACACCCAATTAAATAGTTAAATTTGAATTCCAGATTACCAATGAATCTTTATTTTATATAATTATGTACCAAATATCACATAGACATACTGAATGGTTTTCTCTTTATCTGAAATTAATATTCACTTGGGCATCCTATCCTAATTAAAAGGTAAAAAGCCCTAGCCTGATGCTGAGAAACTTTCTGTAGTGAGAACATCACTATGCAAATGCCACAGGCCAGAGCTGCAGGTGGTGGGGCAGGCAATTCCAGGAGCACAGTGAAAAGTGCAAGTCAACCAACCAGCTGAGCCCATCCTCATTCTCTCACTAGAAAAATGCTTGCAGGCCGCTCAAAAATAGTTAGCTGTCTGCTGATGCTCTTCCATTCTACCTAAGACTGAGCCTCTCTCTCAAACTCCCAAGTCTGCTCTTACCACATTCAGCATCTCACAAATAGCACAGAATTGGAAGTGAATAAATTAGTCAGCTCACCCAATCTGAATAAGCCCATGGGAATTCTCCTTTTCCAATAGGCTGGATGGGGCATCTTCATGGCATGATGGTCTGGTTTTAAGAGGAAAAGCTCTAAAGCCTCTTCATCGCCTATGTCCAGAATGGCAAGTTAACTCTATTCTCTTGGCCAAGGTAGCCCAAAATCAGTGTGAGAGGGGCCTTCCAAGGGGATTCATTATGGAAGATGTGTTTCAATCCAGGCCAATTTGTAACAATCTCCCATTTACAGATTTCTAGACACAGCTTGAAGAACTTGCCTTAGATCACACTATTTTTAATCAGTAGACCCAGGTTTAAAATAAAGTCTAGTAATGTTGCTATTTATCGAACATAACTCCCTTAAAGGGTAATGTTTATTTAAGTGTGTGAGTTCTTGCAACTTTATTTTTTTAAGTCATCTTGTAATTATTCCTCAGATGTTCATTTATTTAAAAAGCTGCTTATGGAGAATTTTAAACAACTATAAAATATAATATCATTATAGATGTCCTCCACTTTGGTTTAAATGTCCAAAAAGATAGAAAAAATATGGATTAATGTACAGATCATTATTTTTGCCTTGATAGGAAGGATGACCCAAATCATGCAGTATCTAGTGCACCCATTCATTTCATCTAGAACAAGGTGAGGAGAGGGGAAGGATGTCTTCAATTCATAAAAAAAAAAAAAAACAATCTGTAACAGTGGATAATTCTGAGAAAACTCTTTGTAACAATGTTCTCAGCTAGTCTTTATTGGGGTTGGCCATGCATTTTGAGACTTGAATGTGTTATTGGAAATGATTTAACCAACCAAAGATTTCACATGGTAGAAAATTAAGTTTTAGGTGAGCAGTTCTTATGAGACAGATGCAACATCACCTCTTAATGTTCTAGGAAAAGGTACACTTATTGCAAACCCAAGGGACTGTGTATTGATAAGACTGAGTGCTCTATTTTGAGATATAGATCAACCTACAAAATTTAATTTAAAATACTTTATTTAGTGTTCCAAAGTTGGCCTATTTTTTTTATCAAGTGTTAAAAAAAAACTAGTTTGATTTTTATGGGCCATCAATTATTTTAAATGGCTTCCTTCTCCAAATGAAATTGCGTGTTTTTCTGCGTGTGATTTTATTTTGATTTGTATACAAGAGAGTCAACCCAAGAAAGAGTTACATTAGAGAGGGTTTAACAGTAGCAAGAGAATTTTCAAAATTTTTGAGATGTCAGAGTCTGCAGTTTGAGATAAAACCACAAGACTGTACTTATTTACTTCTGGTAGTTCAGAATTTTTTCTGTTCCTGGAATGAATTACAGGAAAACTCAGAGGCTATGTGTTTAATTCCTGGATTATCACCTTGTTACCAGACGAAGAGGTTCCCCCTGCCTGTCACTGTTAGCCAACATGCAGAGACCAGGGCAGGTCCCCCAAATTTTGTCAGAAGGTCAGCAATTCTGAGGAACAGTGAGACTAGCTTCTGCAAGACTGTTCTGTTCTTCCTTTTCCAAAATCACAGTTTTGTACATAAAAGTTAAAAGCAAGAACTATATTAATTATCTTAAGCAACAGTAATTGGTCCTTTTCTTTCTCTCTCTCCCTTCCTTCTTTTTTTCTTTCTTTCATGTTTCAGGTTAATTTGAGAGTACAAAGAATTACATTACAGTGTTTGCATTTGTTAGGTAGAGTCCCTCTTATAATTGTGTTCCACTTGGTGCTCCATAAATCCTAACATCATGCCCATTAGGTGGAAGCTGACCCCCACCTTGAATTGATTTGAGTTTTTCTCTTATGTTGGCATGTGTTAGAACATCTACTGGCTTCAAATTACTATTGAGTATGCTGGATTTTTGCTTCCATTCTTGGGATACTAAGAAGAATGTGTTTCATCTCCATCCAGGTTAATACAAAAGATATATAAAGTCTCCATCTTTTTGATGGCTGAGTAGTAAATATTCCATGGTGTACATATACGACAGTTCATGAATCCATTCATGGATTGATGGGCATTTAGGTTGTTTCCACATTTTGGCGATTTTAAATTGAGCTGCAATAAGCAATCTAGTGCAAATGTCCTTATGATAAAATGATTTTTTTTTTCTTCTGGTTGGAGGGATTGTGGATTGAATGGGAGGTTTAATTTGAGCTCCGTGAGCATTCTCCATACTTCCTTCCAAAAAGACTGCATTAGTTTGCAGACTCACCAGCAGTGTAAAAGTGTTCTGTTCTCTCCACATCCACACCAAAATCTCAAGCTTTGAGACTGTGATGTGGACTATTCTCACTGGGGTTAGGTGATAATATCCCAGGGTGGTTTTGATTTGCATTTTTCTGATAATCAGGGAGGATGAGCATTTTTTTCAAATGTTTTTTAGCCATTCATCTGTCTTCCTCAGAGAAGGTTCTGTTCATGTCTCTTGCTCAGTGGTAGGATACTTTTCTTAAACAATAGTAATCACCATAACCCATGATCACAATAACAAAAATTGACACAACCCATACCTTATAGCAGGATTCCAACTTAAAGGTTAATGTCCTAGATCAATTGCCCTAAACTACTCAAGATAGATGCTTTTAGTTTAAAGCTGAGTTTACAAAACAACAAGGATGGAAGATACAAGGTGAAGGTCATGTAGTACCTAAACTGGTTAGACCAGCTGTGTTTTCTCAGCCCCAGCCTGACTCCATTTTATTCTCACTACATGTGCTCTCAACCTGACAGCACTGAACTTCCCAAATAACCTTATCCAGGTGTCTATCTGGATAATGGGGATACTGATACAAGCTTGCCGTAGGGATAGAACAGGGTATTTTTCTTCTTTTGTAGATTTAAAATAGCCATGGGTCACACAGTGACTATACTGTGACTTTGCTGGAAGTTTTTCAAGTAGAGGAAGAGTTAAGAAAGAAGCTTTCAGAGAGGACCCTTATAACAGGCAGCTGCTATGGCATAGTTCCAGGCTGAGCAACGGGTGGGAATCCTGATTGATGGGCTTCAAGTTTTCTCCACTTGAGGCTCCCATCATAGGTGACATGTTTAGAAAAGGAATCTACTTTGCGGACATGTCTTCCAAGAGTGCCAATTACTGCTTTGCCTCCTGCCTAAAAATTTCAGGACTACTGCTCTTGTCAGAGGTAGCTCTAGGTCAGTGTAAAGAGTTACTGGAGGCCAATACTAGGGCAGAACCATTGCTTCAGGGCAAACAAAGCCCAAGGCTGTCCACTTCACCACCCAGAACAGGAGTAGAGCCCCCTGAGGACCAGCAAGTGACACAGGAATTCTGAACCTGGGAGATACAGGAGTAGAGCCCATTGAGGACCAGCAAGTGACACAGGAATTCTGAACCTGGGAGATTATACCTTCAACTACAATGAACAGACTGTCTATTACCCAAACAGGTCCGTATGGATAGCTCCTAAAGGCTCAGTGCTATTTCCTACAGCTAGGGTGAGTGTTGGTATTAAATGAGCTGGAGAAGTTCTGATCTTTAAGCAAGAAAATAAGCAATGTGGTGCTTTTGAATTTAATAATATTTTATATAATAAAAATGGTACAAATCTAAAAAAACAAAAAATACATAAAATAGCCATGGGTGACTGTGGAGGAAGGCTGCAGGTCACTGCATGGCATCACTCTGGCCTTGCCCCTGTGGTGGGTAGTGGACAGTGATGAGTAGAGGTCAGATGGGGCAGAAGTAGTGAGGTTGGTGACTGTGAAACTAGGGAGGGGACTGGCTGGGTCTGTGAGCACAGTGGGGAGGCTGGAGCCACTTCCTCCTCTGCTGCCTCATAGAGTCTGCTCCTGTATCATGAAAAAGACACCAGCTTCCAATTTGTGGGACAGCTCATGGCTGGGGCAGAAGTGTTTTCTTATAATAGTTACAAGGTAAACTGAACTCAGGTTTTTAATTTTTCTGGGAAGCGTTGATTCTGTGTCAGTATACCAGAGTGGACAATTAAGTTCATGAACTCATCCTAGAAACGGTGCTATGTATCCCATTGCCGAATGTCACTATGGTCACCTTTGACGTCGTCCCCTTGGGACGCCATGCACTGATGCCAGCACCGAGTCCACCTTCAAAGCATTTTTTCTAGGATGAGTTCTTGAACTTAATTGTTAGAA
Source organism: Arctocebus calabarensis (assembly GCA_963573935.1). NCBI lineage: Eukaryota > Metazoa > Chordata > Mammalia > Primates > Lorisidae > Arctocebus > Arctocebus calabarensis. Next base: position 16,050 of record CAUYON010131353.1, on the reverse strand, counting down.
CTCATAAGAGCTCTGATGACCATTCCAGAAAAAGAGTTCCAAAACTGCTTTGAAGGGTGGATTAGGTGCTGGCATTGGTGCATAGCTTCCCACGGGAAGTACTTTGAAGGTGACTGTAGTGATATTCAGCAATGCAGTCTGTAGCACTTTTTCTAGGACAAGTTCAAGAGTCTAATTGTCTGCCCTTATAGTTTTATAGAAAATTTGATCCAATATAATACAAATTTCAAGGCATGCTCCCAAATTTTGCAGAAAACTGTATGGGCACTTGAACACTTAAAGACCATCCTAAAAACACTAGAAATCTTTCAACAAGACATTATTCACTTATTTAATAGTAAATATTAATCAAAAACGCTTTTTTTAAAAAATTGGAGTCTCACTCTGTCACACTGGGTAGAGTGCCGTGGAGTCATAGGGCACAGCAACCTCAAACTCTTGGGCTCAAATGACTCTCTTGCCTTAATCTCCTGTGTAGCTGGGACGACAGGTGCCTGCCGCCACATCCAGCTAGTTTTTTCTATTTTTATTAGAGATGGGGTCTTACTCTTGCTCAGGCTGGTCTCAAACTCCTGAGTTCAGGTGATCCACCTGCCTTGGCCTCCTAGAGCGCTGGCATTAGAGGCATGAGCCACAGCACTTGGCCTAAAAAACTCTTATGTTTTGAGTACTGTACTTGACATTGGAGGTCCAGTCATGAACAAGACAAGACTCTCTCTATGTTCCTGGAGCTTGTAGATGAAGTGCTGCTAGCTTCAAAAGGAGAAATCGAATCCTTGCCATCATAAGTCAAATAAAACTGTTGCCAGGATCCTGAGCAGCCAGAGAGTAACAGTCTTCACATGATGTGATACCAACTCCATGATGATAAACACAGCAGCCTGTGTACAGAAACGGCTTTGTTTTATGTAACAGGGGCATCAGTGCAGTTTATTACAGCCTCCCTGCAAATAATTTTTGCTAAAATATTCTAGAGAGAGCCAGCTTTAGGAATAAAATAGAAAGGCAGCTGTATTTATTTGCATATATTTGCATCAAAATGTACTTTTTTTCATTGAAAATTAGAATTTTTAAAAGTTACCTAAAGTTTTGGCAGCTGTGCACACAGAATGGCCTAGCTGGGCAGTGAAGGGCCAGGGGCGTGAGGTCCCCTCCTGTCTGTGCCCTCAATGAAGGCTGGGGGCAGGTGGATGCCTTAGAAGAGAGTTTTGCCGTGTCCTTCTCCACCTCTGATGCAGAATTTGTGGTTGTGGTTGAATATTTAGAGGACATCATCATGGATGAGGAGTTCCAGTTACTATGGAGAAATTTCACCATACTACCAGGAATTTGAAGTCATGGAAGAGAATAAACTCATGTACACATCTACTTCATATTTTTCATGCATATATTTCTTATTTTTGTTTCCTTTTTCTTTTTTGGTCTCATCATATCTCCCCTTAACTCAATGAGTATATTTCTTTAGTAGAAAAGTGTCTGGAAGAACAGCTTCTGGAGCTAATTCCTGGGTTTAACATGGTGACTTTCATAACAACGTTACAGCATGGTGATGTGGTCAACATCCTGTTCACATTTATGGATTTTCTAGCTTTTTTCTATTTTTTTTTTAATTTTCAGATTAATGTGAGGGTACAAATGAATAGGTTACAATGTTTGCATTTGTTAGGTAGAGTCTCTCCTGTAATGGTGCCCCCCCACCCTGAGGTGTGCCATGTACTCACACATTGTGCCCATTAAGTGGGAGGTCACCAAACTCCCTCGTCCCCTACACCTGCCCTCCCCCTCCCTCCTCCTTTCTCCCTCCTCTCTCCTCCCCTCTACTTGAATTGAATTGAGTTTTTCTCTTGTGTGGTCGTGTATTAGATCGTCTACTGGCTTCATATTAGCATTGAGTACATTGGATACTTGCTTTTCTACTCTTGTGATACTGAGAAGAATGTGTTTTAACTCCATTCAGGTTAATTCAAAAGATGTAAAGTCTACACTCGGTGGAATTTTTGAGTCTTTATCTAGGTGGTTACTTAAGCCAAATGGCCATCTGGAGATTTCTGGAAGATCACAGCTTGTCTTGGCAATATGAACCAACAGAAAGGGGTGCCCTTCACCTAAAACTGTGGGTGAACTCAACTCCCTGGTCTTACTTTGTATCACCATGTCTTCCGTTCCTGATGCAGTCCCACTGCTTCTGAACTCTCTTTTATAAAAAAAAGAAATTTTTATAAATGAAATACTCAGGCTAATCAAGTGAATAAGATCTTGGAACTTCCATAATTACTCACTCAAAGAGCAAAGTCTTATATGCTGTGCGCTTTTGAGTTGTTAGTGATACGAAGGCAGAAACACTATGTTGGTGTTCATTCCTATTTTATTGGGCATTGAATATATGCTGTGTGCTAGAAATAGACTGTAAGGTATCCTATTTTGATAGCATGTTAAATGTGTTTATGCATGTTTCCCCAAAATCCCTTCTGTATTTTTTAGTTTGTTAGTTTTTTTTTTGTTACAGTAGCTAGGGGACTCTTAAATTTCTTCTTCCTGTCCAAGCATCTCCTACCAACATGGCATCCCACTTGTCCAGCGCAGCATGGGCAGGAGGTAGTAAACAGCTTTGCTGGGCGTCTATCTGCTTTGGATTGATACAATGTTTTGTAGAATATTATTGACCAGAAAATATGTCTATCATATCTCTAGAAAGAAAATTCATGGTAATTCAATTCCAATGCATACCTTTAATTTTTTTTTAATTTATTGTTGGGGATTCATTGAGGGTATAAGAAACCAGGTTACACTGATTGCATTTGTTAGGTAAAGACCCTCTTACAATCGTGTCTTGCCCCAAAAAGGTGTGGCACACACTAAGACCCCACCACCTCATTCCTTCCCTCATTCTGCTCTTCCTTTCTCCAACACTCCCTCCTTCTTTCTCTCTCTGCTTTCCCCTTCTCCTACCATGTCATTAATTGTCATCATATCAAAATAGAGTACATAGATTCATGCTTCTCCATTCTTGTAATGCTTTACTAAGAATAATGTGTTCCACTTCCATCCAGGTTAATACAAAGGTTGTAAAGTCTCCATCTATTTTTAATGGCTGAATAGTATGCCATAGTGTACATATACCACAGCTTGTTAATCCATTCCGGGGTTGGTGGGCATTTAGGTTGTTTCCACATTTTGGCGATTGTAAATTGAGCTGCAGTAAACAGTCTAGTGCAAGTGTCCTTATGATAAAAGGATTTTTTTCCCCTTCTGGGTAGAGGCCCAGTAATGGGATTGCAGGATCAAATGGGAAGTATAGCCTGAGTGATTTGAGGGTTCTCCATACTACCTTCCAAAAGGTTGCATTAGTTTGAAGTCCCACTAGCAGTGTAAAAGTGTTCCCTTCTCTCCACATCCATGCCAGCATCTGGAGTTCTGAGATTATGTGATATGGGCCATTCTTGCTGGGGTTAGATGGTATCTCAGGGTGGTTTTGATTTGCATTTCTCTAATAATTAGGGATGATGAGCATTTTTTCATATGTTTGTTATCCATTTGTCTGTCTTCTTTAGAGAAGTTTCTATTCATGTCTCTTGCCCATTGATATATGGGATTGTTGGCTTTTTCCCTGTTGATTAATTTGAGTTCTCTATAGATCCTAGTTATCAAGCTTTTGTCTGATCATACTTTTAATTTTTTTTAAATAAAAATAAGACTCTATACTGACTTGTCAACAGGTATTCTGGTTTTTAAAGGTAATCTATAAGCTCAGTGTTTTTCTGTACTGATATGTTGCTTGTTAAATACTTTTATACCATGAACAAAAAACCAAGTTTTAAAGTTTTTTCTCACATTGCCCTCTTACAATTCTCTTCCAAGTATCCAGATCAGAGGTCTGGAATAATTTTTTTTTTTTTTCAGTTTTTGTCCGGGGCTGGGTTTGAACCCGCCCCCTCCAGTATATAGGGCCAGCACCCTACTCCACTGAGCCATAGGCACTGCCTTAGAATAAAATATTTTATATTTATTAAATGTATTCTTCACTAACCATATCAAACAGATACATCATTTGCCTCTTTAAATGTCCTAGATGTAGCCAAGCTAATGCCAGTAATCCTAGCAATCTGGGAGGTCTGGGAGGGAGGATCCTTTGAGCTCAATAGTTTGAGACCAGCTTAAGCAAGAGGGAAACCTCATCTCTACTAAAAATAGAAAAGCAATCCAGCCATTGTGATGGTTGCCTGTAGTCCCAGCTACTCAGAAGACTGAGGCAGGAAGATTGCTTGAGCCCAAGAGTTTGAAGTTGCTGTGAGCTAGGCTGATGCCATGACACTCTGGCCTGGATGACAGAGTGAGACTCTGTCTCAAACAACAACAAAAATAAATAAATAAAAAATCCCCCAAACATGTCCAATATGTGCAGTCCTGCTAAAATCTGGACCAGAGAAAGTGATCCCTGCAATAATTACACAGTGTTCCATGATAAAAGATAAAACAGTAAGCTCCACATCCCATCCTTCCAAACTGTACTGAGAGTTTCAACACTTAGTGGTACTAAGATGAATACTTCTCAAACGAAAAGAATCGTCATGACAAAGAACAGAATGAAAGTAACAGTTGCAAACCCTGGATTGTTCAGCTGCAACTTGACTTTTAGTCCTTTATGTCATTGCATTTTGAAAGAAAATGGCAATTTTCATAATTTAGGAACTGGCTGGTTTAAAAGTATCCTTGGATTTACCAAAAATATGTTCTTGTTCAGGATCTTGAAAACATGTAATGGAAATCATCAGACCTAGAAAAGGTATGATTGTCCCCCCAAAAATGGTTTTAAACATCGCCTGGTCTTCCAAAATGTATAATTATCTTCTCCAACAAGTCAGAAATTTTACCCCAGCTTCCTCCAAGATCTGATTGGGGATTACAGATTTTATCTTCTTTCTCTGCAGTTAATCCAGCATCTTAACTCTGACGTGGGGTCAACACACACATCCAACTCCTGCCTCACTTCACTGACGATGCGAGAACATGCAATGTTTATGTAGATAATACACTGTCTTTTCTTCTTTCTTATTTAATCTACTAACAATTCAGTTTGTTTTCTGCTCTTCAAGACATACTTTCCAGAGTTCTATTACATTTATAATTTGTAAAACTTATAATTATTACCATATCCGTTATCAGAGTGTATATATGTATCTGTTTTTTGTTTGGAGAATTTTTCAGTGGTATAAAGATGAAAAAAATGTATAATTTCTTTTTTTTTATAAAACCTAATTAAAAATGTATAATTTCTTAAATCTACAATGGCACTGTTAAAAAATGTATATATACATGTATTTATGTACGTATCTTCTTGAAAATTTGGAAAATAATCTAAGTAGAAGTCCTAATAAATTTTACTTCCACATTGAGGGATAGATATAGAGTTTGATAACATTGGAAAATACTAATAACTTATATTGGCTATTGATTAAACACTTACAATGTTAAATTCTTTGTTTTTTAAGTTAAATCCATGCAAAAATTTTACTGACCATAAATAGTATTATTATTAAGCCCATTTTACAAACAAATGTGGAGATAGGCTTGTAATTGCATAAATGGATCATGAAATGGCACACAAGACATTGACACTGGTAGCCTGGGGGGTGTCACAGGTGACCCCTACACCCTCCAGGTAGGTGAGACTTGGTTCTCAGAATGTGCTTTTCTACATTATTTTTTAGAATTACACAAATTAAGTGCACAGTAATAATGGAGAGAGAAACTACTGAGTTTTTCCCTTTAACTAGACTTGTGAGCTTTTAGGAAAAAGTGGTGATCTATCAAGTTGTATTCAGCAATCTGCTGCTGGAACACTTACTTTCCTTGCAGACAAAATAAAAAAAACACAAATGTTCCCACAAATATATCGTTCACAAATATAAATTCTTAGAAAAAGTAAGCCCTACCCTTATATTTAGAGACAGATATGATATTTTGCTGATTTCAAATTTGCAGTATTGTAGAATCATGCAATTGCTTTGGACAAGTCACAAATGAACTAACTTCCGAGAGTTTCATTCCATTAAATGGTTCTTGGACACAGCAATGCTGGTTCAAAACTCTGGGTTGGTTTCCAGAACTCATTCTGGGGAACTCAGGAGAGAGTCAGCCTTTTTCCTTGGTATGACCCTTAAAACCAGTATCTGGAGGTTTTTGCTCTGGAGCCTTAAGTCTCCTGGGAAAAAGAGCTCAATATCCTGCCTGAAGAATGGATGCAGTCTGCAGTTGGGATATCCTCCAGGCTGGCAAACGGTGGATTCATCAGTTGTTTGAAAACACCCAGAAGTTATTCAATCACATTTGATAGATTGGGTATAGAGTAATTAAACAATTTTTTTAAAATGACCTTTTATTATAAAACAGTTAAACAGATTGACTTGTGTCGCTCAAACCTACTTATTCACAATCTATTCAATGGTGCTGTGACAGAAATTCCAGAACTGCATGACTATTTTGCTTATCTGGCTTGTGTCCATAGAGGTCACTAGAGAGAGGTAAGAAGCTGGGAGGAAGGAGTGACAAAGGAAGTGACTCTTTTAACCAAGCTTGCCCAGGCAGCAGCATTTTGTTTAACAGTAGTGGACACAACCTCTTCTTCCTATGGGCCCTCTTCCCTGTCCCCTGAGTACAGCTCTGGGTGCCACCTAACTATACTTTTTGCTTTTTCTGGCCTCCAATAAACTTGCAATTTATATTGTCAAAATGCTGCTGTAATGTCTCTTTTCAAAGTGGGACTTTGCCAGAAATACTCATCTCCATACCTTAAAACAAATGTAAAAGACATTCGGCTGGCTCAGCGCCTGTGGCTCAACGGGCTAAGGCGCCAGCCACGTACACCTGAGCTGGCAGGTTCGAATCCAGCCTGGACCCACCAAACAACGATGACAGCTGCAACCAAAAAATGGCCGGGCGTTGTGGTGGGCGCCTGTAGTCCCAGCTACTTGGGAGGCGGAGGCAGGAAACTCACGTGAGCCCAGTAATTAGAGGTTGCTGTGAGCTATGATGCCACAGCACTCTATCCAGGGTGACAGCTTGAGGCTCTGTCTCAAAAAAAAAAAAAAAAAGAGACATTCGGCAAAATTGTAAGGGCAGCATTCTTCGAATAATGCATAGGAGAAAACAGAGGGTAGGGTTTTAAACTGTAGGCTTTGAAGTCTGACAGACCATCTTGCCTCAGCTGCTTGCAATAGTGAGAACTGAACATATGTATTTTATATATGTATTTTTTTCTGTTGCACACACTAGAGTGCCATGGCATTGTCATAGCTCACAGCAACCTCAAACTCCTGGGCTCAAGCGACATTTCTGCCTCAGCCACCACAGTAGCTAGGTCTACAGGTCCCCACCACCACAACTGCATAGCTTGTCAATTTTTAGTAGAGACAGGGTCTTGCTCTTGCTTAGGCTGGTCTTGAACTCCTGAGCTCAGGCAATCCATCTTCCTTGGCCTCCCAGAGTTCTAGGATTACAAGTGTGAGCCACTGAGCCTGGCCTGCATTTTTTATTTCTGAAGTACTTGATCAATGTCCAGGATTGAGCTAGCGAGTATAAACCATACTAGTTATAGCTTACTTTATCAAATGTTAGAATTATTTCACATAATTAATTCTAGGGTGCAATTCATTGATATAAACCACTGCTCCAAATCACATGCACATTTGATACAATCATCTTTGACTATCCTTACTGTGTGTTTTCTCACAAGAATGGACAAACCGTATCATAGTGATGATTTTTATTTTTATAAAAATAAAAATGTGTACCTCTGTGTACACTGAGGTGGAGTCTTGCTCTTGCTTAGGCTGGTCTCAAATTTCTGAGCTCAGGCAATCCCCCTGCCTTGGTCTCCCAGAGTGCTGGGGTTACAGATGTGAGCCACAATAATAGTTGTACTTTAAAATTATTTTATGAAATACAATCAGAATGCCTTTAAGAGTTAACATAATAAACTTTGTTGTACTGATAGGTATTATCTTTCATGGTAGGACCGCCAGAAAAGAACCACATCAAAAGGTAAAATTAAATGTTCAGTTAATCTGCATAATATGAAACCAAAACTTTCATTACCAATTACCACATTTCTTATCCAAGCATTATTTTGGCAGGTACACTTTGAACACTCTATTTTGAAAGCAAGAATTAAAGACCCAGAAAGGGATCAGAAAGGAGACAAATTTAGATCAGTGGTCCCAATTGAGTCTATTCCCAGTGATCCATAAGGAATAATCTGAGATGACAAAGAATATAACTCAACGCGGTGCCTGTGGCTCAAAGGAGTAAGTAGGGCACCGGCCCGAAATGCTGGTGGTGGTGGGTTCAAACCCAGCCCCTGCTGAAAAAAACTACAAAAAAAGAATATAACTCAATAGAGAGCCCCAAACTCACAAGCACAGGATGAGATGAGACTCCCTGGAGAGCTCTGTACTAGTTTATCTCCCAAGTTCTTAAGCAATCTTATCAGAACTGCTTGACATCAGTGTCAATCAAATTGGATGCATTTATGAACACTATCTATTTTTTCAACTTTCTTCCTATCTATATCCTATTGCATTTTTTCTAGTCTTATGTATACACAAGTAAAGGTTTAAAGCAATGACAGGATAAATTGTCATGCTTTTAGAATGTCTCATTTATTTACATTTGGAGAACTTAAAATTAGGCATGTTAAAATATGGTATGCTTAAAGGTATGGTTGAAATATTTTAAAATTACATTATAAATATATATATTTATTTATTTTATTTCAGATTAATGGGAGAGTACAAACAACTAGTTTATAATGTTTGCATGTGCCCTATACATTGTGCTAATTACATATATATATATATATATATTTTTAAATACTAGCCCTGAAAATATTCTATAATTATTCTTTTTTTTGGACAGGGCTGGGTTTGAACCTGCCACCTCTGGCATAAGGGGTCGGCACACTACTCAGTTGAGCCACAGGTACCGCCCTATAATCATTCTTTTATTTTCCTTTTCTTTGGGTGTTTGTTTCATGTTCTTGTTGCATGTAACATGGATAGAAGACTGATTTTTTAGAGACATCGAAGTTAATTTAATCTTACTAAGTTAATAGTATATAGATGACCAATGAAAGGGAAAAATATGAAGAAATTAAATCCATGACAAAAATCTCTCTGCCTGGTTAAATTACTTATATATTCTGAAAATAACATTTTCCTAATTTCTTTGTAGTCACAACATTTTAGCTCTCTACTACAACAAGAGCTTTGGGTTAATATATTTGCACCAATATGTAATATCTATCTCTATATATATAGATTTATAACTTAACCTTTGCCGGTAAATATAGGCTAAAGGTATTAGCACTAATTGAGTCAAAATACAAGCTTTAATTCCATCATCAGTCAGGACCTCAGCTTCCAGTTATCCTACTTTGCATTCAGGATCAAAGTTTCCAAAGAAAGAAAGAAAGAAAGAATAGAATTATATAGAACAGAAGATTAATGAAATGCAGACTAAAACGGCTTCTAGAACTTTTTAAAGAAGGTGATTTCTCACTCCATTGTATTAGAGATCATTTATGTAAAGAATGTCTGTATCCCAACAGCTCAAAGGAAGAGGCTGGAGGAGAAAGAAAATCATGGAAAAATAGCATGTGGGGTTCCCAACCTGCAGCCCGAGGGCTGTATGCTAATTTTATGAGGACTTTTTTGCTTAACTGGATATCATGAAAAGTATACACCGAATCTTTTTTTAGTTTATTTTATATTTTTATTTGTTCTTAATTTCAGGTGAATGTGAGGTTACAATGTTTGCGTTTGTTAGGTAGAGTCCCTCTTCTAGTTGTGCCCTGCACCCAAGAGGTGTGCCACAGGATTTTTTTTTTTTTTGCTAATCAGGTTTTGTTAGTGCTTGTGTATTTAATGTGTCACCCAAGACAATTCTTCTTCTAATGTGCAACAGAAAAGGAAAAAGATTGGACCCCCTGTAAGCATTTACTTAGAGGAAGTTTCCTCGGTGAAAACTGTGGGTGAAGTCCAAGACAGTGAAGAGAAAGTGAAGCAGGGACAAAGAGCTGTTTAGGGAAGAATGTAAACTTGGAGCCTGAGAAACTTTTCATAAGATATTGTGTGAAGTGTCTGAGGAAAGACAGTAAGAACTTCTCTACATGAAACAAGCGTCAGAAGGGCATGAACATGCTCCCTACCCTGCAGACCTCAGAAGCAGCCCTGCACAGCCCCTTTACTTGAGACTCGCCTTATTAACATATTTTTCATCCTTGCCTCCCAAGTTATTACCATGGTAATTGTCAAATTTCTCATTACAGAAGGCAGCCTTTCATAAATATTATATGTGGCTATTATTGGCAGATACAATGTCAGTTTTTAGAGAAATATGGAAATTCTGTAATGGGAGGTGATTCATTATTTATCTTTTTTCTAATTTTAATGAATACAAGTGTCTCTGATTCATTAAATATGGAACAACAAAAATATCTATCTAGCCATTATCCCTTTGATTGATTGGTCCCATTAGGCTAAAGATCCAAGCAGGACACCTGAGAGCACCTTAATTCTTCTTCAGAGAATGTCATGGCACTGAAATTATTTGCTCCTGGAAATAGTTCTTTTCATTTTATAGATATGAGGATTTTTTTTTCTAGATTGAAGTAGATTAACATTCATCTTCATTCACCTTGTTCTTGGGACTCTTAATAATAAAGCAGAACTAAGCAGCAAATATTAAACATCACTCCTTTAGTCTTAGAGGAAGACAGTCCAAGGCAACTGGGGTCAGTGAGTGGAGAATAGTTCTTTGAGTGTTCATCAACCCAGGAATGGATTAGCAAACTGTGGTATATGCATTCCATGGAGTACGATTCAGCCATAAAAAGATGGAGACTTTACATCTTTTGTATTAACCTTGATGGAGTTGAAACACAGTCTTCTCAGTATCACAAGAATGGAAAAGCAAGGATCTGATATGCTCAATACTAATATGAAACCAGTAGATGATCCAATACACACCCACACAAGGAAAAACTCAATTCACGTTGGGGGCAGGGGAGGGGGAAAGGAGATGGGGAGGGAAGGAGCGAGGGGGGTTTGTGAGCTCTCGTCTAATGGGCACAGTGTAGGGGTACATGGCACATCTCCTGAGGGCAGGACACAACTACAAAGGCACTTTACCTGCCGTCATTGTTGTTTGGCGGGCCCGGGCTGGATTCGAACCCGCCTGCTCAGTTGTATGTGGCTGGCACCTTAGCCCGTTGAGCCACAGGTGTCGAGCCGAAAAGGCACTTTACCTAACAAATGCACTTTACCAAAAAAATATACCTAATCATGTGTACCCTCATATTAATCTGAAATAAAAAAATAAAGAATGGCTCTTTGATGACATTGTAGGACTGACAACTGGAGTCTTTTCTTTCATTTGCCATTCGCTGCATGGCTATGTGTCACTTGTACATATTAAAAGGTAAAAAATGATCTCATAACTACTCATCCTTATTTAGACCCCAGAAATTGCTGGGGTTGACCCCTGTGCCTCTTTTTCTGACTGGTTAAGAAGCCTCCTGGTTTCTCTGTGATGTCACTTCTTGGTAGACTTTAGGATAAGCAATCGCCCCCAACTAAACCCAGACTCCTTTGGCTGGTATTTTGCTAATTAGTGAAGGAAAACTTCTTTTTCTTCTTTTTTCCTTTTTCAAAGTAATGGTTTTATTTCCGTCTTTAATGCTAGCAGCTGAATCCAAAAAAGACTGATGTCCACGAACACAGTTTAAATGTAACAAAGAGCTATGTACACTGGGGACAGCAAGGGGATTTTTTTCATACCAACCTTTTCCTATTTTACAAGTTTCTGTATAGCAGAAACTAATCCTGCTTTGTCAATTGAATTTAGCATGAAGTAATGCAAGTTTTTATGATCAACTACTTAAGTTGTCTTTAAGAATCAAATTTAAAGAAACTTGGGAATGACTGTTACCATGTTTTTTAGTGGACTGCATAGTTACCTTGGTACCTGAGGTTTGGGAATCATCAGAATGGAACAAGAGCCTTTCCATGAAGCCCAGAAAGAATTGAATGCTAATGAAGTCCGCGCAGAGGGCAGACACGCTACGCACCCCAACGTCCAGCGCTGACGCTCCTGCCCTCTTCAACTCCAAGGAGAAAATTATTACTTTCATCTGAACTAACTGGAAGTGAGCCAGTTAAAAAAGTCGGAAAGAATAAAACTATTTTCTTTTCACTCCTTCAGCCTGTTTACAGTGAATTCTGTGCTGGGTCTATGCTCCTTCAGAGGGCGGCCCTTTCCCATCCTGAGGATGTTTTGAATGAAGAGGCTGCTGGTTTGGCTTGAAGCCCTCTGAGGAAGGAGAGTGGAGGTGGAGGCAGGCTGGTGCCACAGCTTGTCCCCAACTGCCGCTGCCCTCCAGGTGCAGGCTGGGCCAACATCAGGCAGGGGAACCAGGAGCTGAGGCCTGGGGGGCATGAGGCGAACACAGGCTGGATCTCACCAGACAGAGAGAGGACACCCAAACCCGAGCCTGCCCTTCTTACCCTCCACGTCCCGGCTAAGGTTCCTGAGAACAGTTGGTGAACAGCGCTGGGGCGGACGGCACCGCTCCACAGAGCCAGCAGCCTCTGGAGGGAACACTAACACATTTCTAATATTTTTCATTTATCTTATGCCACTGACATGAATGCAGGGACACCCTTCTTTTATTTGTTGTTCCTCTGTTGGCCTATAAATCTTCTTTTGTATTTTAAAACAACTTAGAAAAAAAAGAAGAAAATAAAGCATCTTAGAAGTAAAAATGACATGCTGTGGGAAAGATGAAATAACACATGTCACCATTGTTATGGTGATGAACATGGCGTTGTCAAAGGTGCATGTAAAGAATTTGAATGAAAGTAGGAAAGAGCAATGTTTCTAAAAGAATCTCTAATTCTCTAGAGACCGATTGCCCAGTTTGGTAGCCACTAGCCACACGGAACAATTTTAGTTTAAATTAATTAAAGTGAAATACATGTAGAAATTCCTCAGCTTCACTATTCACATCGTAAGTGCCCACTAGCCACCTGTGGCCTGTGGCTTCTGTGGTTAACAGAGCAGGTGCAGGGTTTTTCCATCCCTGTAGAAGGTTCTACCCAAGAACATGGTACCATGGCATGTAATTTTAAATGTCTGGGTAACTATAATAATTAATATTGTAAGTTGATATTTGATAATTTCATTTATATGCCTACACTACAAGGTGATTGAAATCATTTGGGCATAAAACAGGGAGTTGTCTGATATTTAAGACCATTTTATCTTTGGATCCAGAGAGTAATATATTTAAAATATAAGTTGACTACATTTATTTATTTATTTGAAACAGAGTCTCATTTTGTCACCCTTGGCAGAGTGCCATGACAACATAGCTCACAGAAACCTCAAACTTTTGGGCTCAAGGGGTTCTTTTGCCTCAGCCTCCCAAGTAGTTGGGACTACAGGCACCCACCACAGTGCCCAGCTATTTTTAAGAGATGAGAGACAAGGGTGAGGGAGTGGGGTGGGAAGGGTGGGGTGGGGGGGTGGTGTCTCACTCTAGCTCAGGTTGGTCTCAAACCCTTGAGCTCAAGCAATCCACTTGCCTCGGCCTCCCACAGTGCTGGGATTATAAGCATGCGCCAACGTGCCCAGCCTGACTATATTTATTTTATTAAAAATCAGTGCCTTACCTGCTCAGTGAGGTCTGTCAATTTGGTGACATAGCTGAGGTTGACAACTAACTTCGCAAAGAGAGTATTAAAGTCACTGATGTAAGGTAGTGAATATAAGATTCTGTATTTAATGACAGTTTCATAACTTTCATCATCTCTGATTTCATTTTATTATGACATTTCCTACTAGAAGCCTCTATTTTACAAAAGAGCCCAGGGATACCAAACAACATGTGATGTGAAAATGTAATGCAGAATAGTCAAATTTCTATTTAAGAAAGAGTAAGAATTGTATTTTTTAATAATATTTTTTCCCCTGGACCTGATAAGCAATCCTTGTAGCATTAGTGTCTTCGTCTACTGGCTGATACAGAGTATGGTTTATATAACTGAGTCTTAATGAAATTCAAGGGAGAAATATCTGAGACTGGCTTCTAAATTTAATGAAAAAAAAACAAAAAACAGCCTAGCATTGTACTCAGGAGGCTGAGAGGTGTTTTTACAAATAAATTTCTTTGGTTACATGAATTTCTTAAAAGCATATTCTGAAAGCCTAGCACTGGTATGGAATTTTGCTTTAAAAATGGAAATACCTGAGAGGCACCCAGATTTATCTGTCAGGGTTCTCACTATCCACCTTTGAGTCCAGACTTAGCTTCAGTTCTCTCTCCACCTTCTGACCCTTAGAAAGGACAACATGTGTCCAGTGAATGTGTTGTTTTCAGGATAAAAGTCAAATGCTTACCCTCCCCTGGTGTTGCTTATCTAAAGACATGAGAGAGAAGGCTGGGGAGGAAGAAATGTATCAAGAATGCTCTAGTAGTAATGATGAATGGGTATTCTGGGGAGGGGGAAAGGGGATGGAGCTGGACAAATTCCCACCCAATGAGTACATTGTATGGTATAGTGCACACTTTCTGGGTCATCACATATGTATAGCTATGAATTTAGCCTTACAAAAGCAAACTATGTAACCAAAACATATGTTCTCCCATAATAATCTAAAATTTTTTTAAGTGAAAAATTTACCCTGGGCGCAGTGTCTCATGGCTGTAATGGGAAGATCTCTTGAGCACAGGAGTTGGAGACCAGCCTGAGCAAGAGTGAGATCCCATCTTTACTAAAAATAGAAAAACTAGCTGGGCATGGTGACCAATACCTGGTAGTCCCAGCTACTTGGGAAACTGAGGCAGGAGGAGCACTTGGACCCAGGAGTTTAAGGTTGCCATGAGCTATGATGCCAGGACACTCTAGCCTGTGCAAAAGAGTAAAGCTCTGTGTCAAAAAAACAAAAAAACAAAACACAAAAAACCAAAAAAAAAAAAAAATAATAAAAAAAAAACCAGTAGGCTGAAGAGTCAATTACCTAAATTAATCATGGACTAAGCTAGGTCAGAGGTGAGAGAGTCTTCAGTAAATCTTGCCCTAATCCTCCTACCTTAAATTGCTCATGTCTGGGCCTGCCAGATTTTCAACCGGGAGTGTATGTGACTCTATTTCCTCAAATTTGAAAGACGCTGGGGATCAATCTCTCTAAGGTTTTGAAGAAACTCTGTCTCAACATAAGTCATTTTCTCAAGATGCCAAAGCACAGGGTGATGAAAATGCAAAAACCTCTGATGCCTCGCTCCTTCCCGTGCTCTGTGCCCTACCAAGATAAACTGTTGTTACTAAGATTTAGTCACAAAACCAGAATCAGCCACACTCTGAGATAGCCATACTTTGGAGAGACGCAGGTTTCTTTTACTGGGACTGAAGGTCAAAGGGAAGATGCTGGGG
Source organism: Arctocebus calabarensis (assembly GCA_963573935.1). Lineage (NCBI taxonomy): Eukaryota > Metazoa > Chordata > Mammalia > Primates > Lorisidae > Arctocebus > Arctocebus calabarensis. The sequence continues at coordinate 562 of CAUYON010131353.1, read as the reverse complement.
CTGACCTGGGCACTTTGGCTCCCACCTGTGATCCAAGCACTCTGGGAGGCTGAGGTGGGTGGAGCGCCTGAGCTCAGGAGTTTGAGACCAGCCTGAGAAAGAGCATCTCCACTGAAAATAGAAAAATTAGCCAGGTGTTGTGGTGGGTATCTATAGTCCCAGCTACTTGGAAGGCTGAGGCAGGAGATTGCTTGGACCCAGGAATTTGAGGTTGTGTGAGCTATGACTCCAGGACATTCTGCCCAGGATGACAGAGTGAGACTCTTTCTCCATAAAAAAGGAGCTCTTTCTTTTGCAGCTGTCAGGGAGGAGGCAATGAGCAAAATGAAGTTTAATCCCTTTGTGACTTCTGACCAAAGGAAGAACTGCAGAAGACATTTCAATGCACCTTGCCACACGCACGCATTGTGTTTTCCCCTCTTTCTAAAGAGCTGAGATGTTTCATCGATGCCCATAAGAGAGGATGGTGAGGTTGAGTTGTCCTGGGCACTTAAAGCTCGCAGATTGGCAAAGTAGTCCAGGTTTCCAGGGAGAAACACGCCATCTACACTGAGCAGGTGCA
>CAUYON010131352.1:0-11377 GCA_963573935.1 Arctocebus calabarensis | reverse complement strand
TTTTTTTTTTTTTTGAGACAGAGCCTCAAGCTGTCACCCTGGATAGAGTGCTGTGGCATCACAGCTCACAGCAACCTCCAATTCCTGGGCTCAAGCGAGTCTTTTGCCTCTGCCTCCCAAGTAGCTGGGACCACAGGCGCCTGCCACAATGCCCAGCCGTTTTTTGGTTGCAGCCGTCATTGTTGTTTGGCGCGCCCGTGCTGGATTCGAACCTGCCAGCTCAGGTGTACGTGGCTGGGGACTTAGCCCGTTGAGCCACAGGCGCCGAGTCAACTATAATTATTTTGTATAGAAGAACTTTCCTTCATTTGTTAGAAGTATTTGGTTATCCTGAAACATAGTTCACCCTAGAAAATAAGGCTAGATGCTAAAATCTATACTACTGGTTATTAGTTTTCAAAGTAATGAGTTGGTATTCTAGCAACTGGTGGTTGGTATTCCAGTGATGTTTAATGACTTTTTCCTTTCTCTTTCTCAGCCTCTCTTCCCCTCCATTGCCCTATCCCTCCCTCCTTACTTTCTCTTTCTCCCTTGAGTCTTTCCTGCTCCATTTGGGAACCTGCATGTGTGAGCTTTATATTTTGAGTCTCTCCTGCTCCTTTTGGGAACCTGCACATGTGAGCTTTATATTTTGAGTCTCCACTGTCTTTTCTTTTGATACAGACTTTGTTGCCAGGACTTGGGGAAGTAGTTAAATCCACAACAAATCTGAGTTCATCTACTTCTGGAAGTGGTGATAAAGTCTATGCCCATCAGATGGTTCGTACAGATTCTCGGGAACAGAAGCTCGATGCATTTCTGCAGCCTCTAAGCAAGCCCTTGTCCAGTCAGCCCCAGGCCATTGTCCCCGAGGATAAGGCAGATGTTTCTAGTGGCAGTGTCACACAGCAAGATGAGGAGATGCTTGAACTCCCCGCCCTTGTTGAAGTGACTGCCAAGAATCAGAGCTTGGAGGAGGGGACTTCAGAAAGGTTAGAGAAGAGAGGACCCATTTCCAGCCCAGACAACCCCAGGTATGATCTTTGAAAAGTGCCATTTGCCTCCTTTGTTCTATAATAAAACTGCTTTCTAACTTTGGCTTTTCATGAATCATCTGCCTGATGTGCCCTCTACCTCCACTAGGACAGTGCTATGGCCTTGTCCACTGTTTGCCTCTTACCATGGCTTGAGAATCACCTGTTGTGGTATGCTTTGAATTAGTCCTGAGTTGCAGGTATTGGTTTTGGAGTAGTAGCTAAATTGAATGAAAGAAAAATCTAAAAAAGGCGAAAGATTTATCTTTTATTTTTAGTAATAAAAGTACCAGATGTGGCTACAGAGAGAAGCCTAAAATATAGAGAGGATTCTTTTTCATCCTACCCTAAGCTGCTTTCTCTTTTTTTCTCAGAAGAAACATACTTTCTGAATCAATTTAGAAAACACCCTGAAGTATGCAAGTTAGCAGTGAAAGAGAGCTAGAAGGAGGAATAAACAGTAATAAAGACTGTCATTTAATTTTTAGCATTTCCAGGGTACTCCCTGCAGGTACTCTAAAACATTGTCTTGCTGAGCTCTGTAAAGTGGATATTCTTTATTTAATTTGCACTCATACTAAACCTGAAGCTCAAGTGGAATCATCTGTCCAAGGCCACACTTGGTACATGACCACTAAAACTCAATGACACTAACTGGACATTATACTTGGATGAGTTACTTAACTCCAGTTTGCTCATTTCTGAATCAGCCAAGCAAGATGACTTCCAAAATTTTTTTCCAGAAAAAAATTAAGGAAGCTAATATTTATTGAGCACCTACTGTGTCCCAAATACTTGGAACACATTCTCTCATTTAATATTCTTAACAGCCTTGCAGGAGAAGTATTATATTTATTTATCAGTTGGGGAACTTATTTACCACATGGTAGTGAAATTTATTTATTTAATTTATTTATTTTTTTGAGACAGAGTCTCACTCTGTTGCCCTCTGTAGAGTGCCTTGGCATCACAGCTCAGAGCAACTTCTAGCTCTTGGGCTTAGGTGATTCTCTGGCCTCAGCCTTCCAAGTAGCTGGGACTATAGGCATCTGCCACAATTCCCGGCTATTTTTTTGTTGCAGTTTGGCCAGGGCCAGGTTTGAACCCGCCACCCTTAGTATATAGGGCTGGTTCCCTACTCACTGAGCCACAGGCACTGCCCAGTATTCAAATTTTTAAAAATCTGAGATCAGATTGTATCGTTCCTGGGTTGAAATGTTTTCAGTGACTTCCCATTATACTCAGGATAGAACCTAAAGCCCTTATCCCACCTCCCTTCATTCCTTCACTTCCTTCCCACTCCCAGTGCTTTGCCCACATGCCTCTTATGGCTGATCTGAAGTGAATGAGCTACCTACTCTCTTTGCTCTTGCTGTTCCCTTAGCCTAGGAAGGCTCTGGCCTCTTGTCACTCAATCCTCAACTCAGTGTCCCTCTTGCCAGAGGCCTTCTTTGTCCATTTAGTCTAATATTCCCTCTCCTCTCACTTCTCCATTGTTCTGTGTGTAGCCTCTGTGACTGTAGCACAGTGGTTACGGTGTCAGCCACATACACTGCGGCTGGTGGGTTCCAACCCAGCCCAGGCCAGCTAAACAACAATGACAACTGCAACAAAAAATAGCCGGCATTGTGATAGTCGCCTGTAGTCCCAGCTACTTGGGAGGGTGAGGCAAGAGAATCACTTTAGCCAGTGGTTCTCAACCTTCCCACTGCCGCGACCCTTTAATACAGCTCCTGTGGGTCGTGACCCACAGGTTGAGAACCGCTGGTTAAGCCCAAGAGTTGGAGGTTGCTGTGAGCTGTGATGCCACGTCTCCTGAGGGCGGCATAGTGAGACTCAAAAAAAAAAGAAAATAGAAAAAAAAAAACCTGAACCCATTGTTCTGTGTGTTACCTTGGTTTTTTTTTCTCATTGTGTTTATCATTACTTAAAATGATCTTCTTTCTATTGCTGTCTCTGCTACTGGAAAGTAAGCATTATGAGAGCAGGAGTGCCTTGCCTGTTTTCTTCATTGCTGTATGTAGTTGGTATACAACAATGTCTGCTAGGTGGATAGATGGAGGAATGAATAAGACTTGACAAGGTCAGCTTACTTGCTCAAAGCCCTGCAGCTCTATAGGAACAAGCTAGACTCTAGATTCCTGCTTCGTGTAGCTACATGGACAGCTGCTAGGATCTGAGGGTTGTCAGATAAACAGTGTCAGATAAGCAATAAACTTATTTTGCTGGCCACACCACATAGGGATCCCTCCATAGCTGTGTAGAACCAGCACAGAGCAGTTACTCCCTGCTCCAGAATGCAACCGCACAAAATTTGGCAAAGTTTAAAAAAAGAATAGTAATGATATATGCCAGTTCCTTTTCTTTATTGCAGAAAGAGACTTCGGGAAGACTCTGATGTGGAGATGGTGGAAAATGAGTCCCAAAAGGAAATGACTATAGCCTGTACCCCCCGGAGAAGGATCATTAACCTCACCAGTATTTTGAGTCTCCAGGAAGAAATTAATGATCGGGGACATGAGAGTACGTAAGTGCTAAGTCTTGTCCCGCACTCTGAGAGCCTAAGCTGTTAACATTAAAATTTTGGAAATGCAGCAGGCATTCAGATTGTCAGGGTGCCAACTATGGTGTGCCAGGAAAACCTTTCTTCCTTTACTAACTCAAAATAGCATCAGCTTAAAAACATTTTTCATTTGGGAGAAAGGGGAGAAAAATAGTCTGTATTTGTTTCAATTAGGATTAATTGGTATTCTCATTAAACTGTAAGAGTCAGAGCAAGTCAGTCATTTTAGTGATTTTCCATTTGTTTCTGTCTTAGCAAAAAGCAGAATAATGATCACCAAAATTCTTATCCTGTGGACTAAACAGCCTGTGTTATTGCTGAAAGTGCATAGGTTTGGGAGGTAGCTGTGAGTTCAGATCCTGCCATTTCTCTTTTGTGACCCTAAACTCATGGCCTAAACTTTCTATGCCTTGGGTTTTTTTCTCATCTATAAAATGAGATTAAATTTACCCTTGAAGATTATTGTGCTGATTAGAGATAAAATATAAATAAAACACTTTTTACAGAGTAAGGAGTTGAAAGATGTTTTTATATCCTGAAGTCAAAGTTAAATTATTATCATTGTCATCAGAAGTAGCTTTTGTGAATACCTGAGTGTAGAATTCCCATATTGGGATGGACTGATGCAGGGACTGAGGTATGTAACAGTAAATTGGCCCTCATGACAATCTTTACCCCACCCCACTTTGAGTAAGACAGTAATGATCCGCATGTAGACATCATTGCCCAGGATTCCAGTTTACAGCTTTGTACTTGAGCCTATATAATTTATGCATGACATTTCTCCTTTTCATCTATTATACATTTCTGATATCTTTTCATCTATTATACATTTCTGTTGTCTGAGTTCAACATTGTTAAAAAATGTATCTCAAAGTATGGCAATCTGGATTAATTTTTAAAAGAAAATGAGTAGCTAAGGAACATTCTGTACCTTGGCCACTAATCCTTAACCTTTTAAATTAAAATAGCTACTTTTGACTCAGTGGCCTCTTAAATATTTTCTCCGTCTCAGTTACTGCTTATCTGAGCCAACTCAGGAAGACCTCAGCTTGCCTTTCTCTGTTGGTGCTCTTCTCTTAGCATTCTGGAGCTTTATTTGCATGTGGGAAAACATGCATAGGTTGTCTTTCCATGTGGGCAGGTGAAAAACTTCCTGTTAACTGAGTACTTGAATTGGTAGAAGTGGCTGCCAGTTGGCTTCTGGTTTTTATTTCCATTTCATCATGTGCTTCATTTGCTATTTCCCTCTGTTATTAGCTTTCAAGGTGGGAGCTTTTAAAGCAATTTTAAATAGCACGTAGTATAAGAAAGATGGGCTGTTACTTGATTTATTTAGCAGTCTTCCTCAGTAGTTTCAAGTAACAGACTCCCTTAAAGAAGGCATTTACTGAGTTTTCTTAAAGAGTTTGCCTCTCTCAAACAAGACAGGTTGTTTAAAGTTGTAGTTTGAATACGTTTTTAAATAGCATCAGACTGTTTTCAGTGCAGTGTAAACTACTTGCATCAAGTTTGGTAAGGTTTGGAGTCTTGCCAAAGCTAAGATGATAAATCTAAATGGCTTAAAATTGTATATTTAGCTGGATGCTGTGGCTCATGCCTGTAATCCCAGCACTGTGAGAGGCTGAGGAGGGAGAATTGCTTGGGCTCAGGAGTTTGAGACTTGCCTGAGCATGAGTGAAACCCTGACTTCTAAAAAAAAAAAGGAAAAACTCAGTTGGACACTGCGGTGAGTGCCTGTAACCCCAACAGCTTCCAGAGGCTGAGGCAGCAGGATGCCCACAGTCAGAGTTTGAGGTTGCAGTGAGCTATGATATTATTGCACTCTGCTTAGGCCATAGGGTGGGACTCTGTCAAAAAAAGAAAAAAAAGCAAAGAAATAAAAATAAGGAGATAAAATTGTATATTCATACATGTTATCTCATTTAATTTTTGAATAGTATGAGGAAGGCAGAGCAGATACCATTATCTCTCTATTTTTTTTTTTTTTTTTTTGAGGCAGTCTCACTTTGTCACCCCTGGTAGAATGCTGTTCTGTCATAGTTCACAGCAACCTTAGACTCTTAAACTCAAACAATTCTCTTGCCTCAGCCTCCCAAGTAGCTCGGACTACAGGCCCCCCACCATAATGCCCATACCTTTTTTTTTTTTTTTTTTTGTAGAGACAGATTCTCGCTGTACTTGGGCCAGTCTCTAACTTGTGACCTTAGGCAATCAGCCTGCCTCGACCTCCCAGAGTGCTGGGATTACAGGCGTGAGCCACTGTGCCTGGCCCTATTATCTCTATTTTAAAGCAGAGAAAAGTAGAAGATGGAAGATGGAGAGGGTAGATTAGTTGCAAGATTCCCAACAATCAAAAACAGACCCATGTTCATACCTTCTTAATGGTGGGTTGTGACTGGGAATAGCCTAGTGTTTATATACAGGACAAGCATACTGTATGATCCCATAGACCAGTGGTTCTTAACCTTCCTAATGCTGCGACCCTTTAATACAGTTCCTCATGTTGTGGTGACCCTCAACCATAAAATTATTTTCGTTGCTACTTCATAACTATAATTTTGCTACTGTTGTGAATCTTGATGTAAATATCTTATAGATTAAATTACCCCAAAGGGGTTTCTACCCACAGGTTGAGAACTGCTACCATAGACTGAGGGTAGTCTTTCCAAACATGGCAAGGTAGGATCTTACAGAGGGATGAGCTGCCGTAGGTGTAAGAAGCCTCACCAGACTGAATGCAGAAAAGTCCTACACTTGGTGAGCATAGGTTGTCTTTCCTAGACATCACCAATAGCAGGGTTGCACTTCTACAGTTCTAGATACGTCAGAGGAACATTCTGTATGGAAAAATCTCTGACCCTTTTTTTGGTGGATTGCACTGCTTCCTCTTCCCTCCAGTGCCTCCTTATTCAAGATAATTTGATCTTCTCCAGCTTTTAAAATAATCATTTTCCGCCTACACAGAACATCATGTAGAGACATTGAGTTTCCAGTGGGAACTGTTAAAAATGCTTATTCTAAAAGTGAAGAAAATAAGTAAACTGCTTTTCATGGGGGGGGGGATATTGTTACAGAACTTATAACAATATAAGAATTTACTTTTGGTGCCCAAGCTTTAAAAAAGGGTGTAATAAAAACATGACGCACGTATTTATTGCCGTGCCTAGAACTGTGCCACATTTTTCTCTGATCCCTCTTGCATCCCTCTCTTTTTTATTTGGATGTGATGTTTTTACTTCATTCATGAAAAAAAATTAATATGTAGTGTGCGTGTGTGTGTACTACACACACACATTTGCAAATATATTAGTAAATTTAAAAACTGTATGGCTGGGCATGGTGGCTCACACCTGTACTCTTAGTGTTTTGGGAGGCAGAGCTTGGAGGATTACATGAGGCCAGAAGAGTTTGAGACCACTGTGAGCAAGAAAAATAAAATAACTGGCCAACCACAGTGGCATAACTGTAATCCTAACTTTCAGGAAGATGAGACAGGAGGGTTGCTAGAGCCTAAGAGTTTGAGGTTGTGATGAGCTATGATCATACGACTGCACTTTAGCCTGGGCAACAGAGACCCTGCCTCTAAAAAAAATAATAATAAATAAAAATCATATTTATAAAATGTATGTAATATCTATAGAAAAAAACCAATAAATATTTGTGAAAGTACCACCTACTTATAAAACAGAACATTACTATCACCTTTGAAAATGTATGTGTTTCTTCCCTACCCTGTGCCCTTCCTTTCTCCTTTTTGCAATTATTATTTCCTTCCTTTTTATGATAGTTTTACCACCTACATTTATATTCCTAAAAAAATGTTTAGTTTTGCAAGTTTTAAATTTCACATAAATGAAAGTATACTGTAAGTTTAATTTTTCTGCAGTTATGTATAGCTGTACACATATTACATTTGTAAGATTCATCCATCTTGTTACATATGGCTCTGGTTTACCTTTTCGGTAGAATAGATTCCACTCCATGAATATATAGGTCATTCATTCTACTGTTGAAGGACAGTTGAGGAATTGATAAGGCCACAGTGCCTGCCTCCTCACATACACCTTGCTTCCCAGCCATGAGTTGATCAGTGGCCTCGCTCACAGGTTAGGAAGCTCTGCTTGTAGAGTATAGCTAAAAGAGTTACTGCTGGGTCAGAAGATGACAAATTATTTTCCAAAGGGGTCATATTCATTCATATTTTCACCAGCAATGTATGGAAACAATCTGCATTTGCTCTGTTTATATCCAATATTTTATTTTGCCAGACTTTTTAGTTTGGTATTTGTAAAACAGTATCTGGTAGTGGAGTCTGTTGTTATTGTTGTTGTTGTTGTTGTTTTGTTTTGTTTTGTTTTTTGTAGAGACAGAGTCTCACTTTATCGCCCTGGGTAGAGTGCTGTGACATCACACAGCTCACAGCAACCTCCAACTCCTGGGCTTAGGCAATTCTCCCGACTCAGCTGGGACTACAGGCGCCTGCCACAACGCCCGGCTATTTTTTGTTTTTGCAGTTCGGCCGAGGCCGGGTTTGAACTCGCCATCTTCAGTATATAGGGCTGGTGCCCTGCTCGCTGAGCCGCAGGTGCCACCCCTATTATTGTTGTTCTGAGAGTTGCCTGGGTAGAGTGTCTTCGCATCATAGCTCACAGCAATCTCCAACTCTTGGACTTAAGCAATCCTCTTGCCTCAGTCTCCTGAGTAGCTGGGACAACAGGCACTCACCACTACACCCATCTAGTTTTTCTGTTTTTTGTGGAGATGGGGTCTTGCTCTTGCTCAGGCTGGTCTCAAACTCCTGAGCTTAAGCAGTCCATCCACCTGGGCCTCTCAAAATGCTAGGATTACAGGCATGAGTTGCTGTGCCAGGTCTGGTGGTGGGTTTTATGTGCATTTTCTTGGTTACAATCAAGTTGAGTCAGTATATTTCCTCTTTTGTTAAGTACATGTTCAAGTTTTTTGTCTGTTTTTCTATTGAATTTTTAATCTTTTCTAACTGATTTTAGAAGTTCTTAATATACAGGGTATCCTAGAAGTCTCCTCTGAAGTCACCCCTACATCAGGAAAATGGGAAATTGTATCTAAACATATATTTATTTACAAAATATTCATTACAGAATTTTACAGAGAGGAGGCCAGCACAGAGAATATTTTGTAAATATTTTGATACAGGTCTCTCACATTGAATCAAAGGAAAGCATGTTGAAAGCTGAGATAGGCCAAAAGCTAGGCCTCTTATACCCAACAGTTAGCCAAGTTGTAAATGCAAAGGAAAAGTTCTTGGAGGACATTAAAAGTGCTACACCATTGAACACACAAATGATAAAATGAAACAACTGTACTGCTGAGATGGAGAAAAGTTTCAGTGGTGTGGATAGATCTTACAAACCACAATCTTCCTTAAATCAAAGCCTAATCTGGAGGAAGGCCCTAACTTAGTTCAATTCTATGAAGGCTGAGATAGGTGAAGAAGTTGCAAAAGAAAATTGAAGCTAGATGTTGTTTCTTGAGGTTTAAGGAAAGAACCCATTCTCATACCATAAACATTTAAGGTGAAACAGCAAGTGCTGATGGAGAAGCTGCAGCAAGTTTCCAGATCTAGCTAAGATGATTGATAAAGGTGGTTACCTTTATCACTGATGTTCAGTGATAGACATTTATAACACCTTTGCATTGGAATGTAGACGTAACGCCTTTGTATTCGAAGAAGATGGCATCTAGGACTTTCATAGGTAGAAAGTAGAAGTCAATGCCTGCTGTCAAAAGCTTTGAAAGACAGTCTGACTCTCTTGTGAGGGACTAACATAGCTGATGATTTTAAATTGAAAGCAATCCTCATTTATCATTCAAAAAACCCTAAGGCTATTCAGAATTATGCCAAATCTACTCTGCCTGTGCTCTATAAATAGAACATTGGAGATTGGATGACAGCACATTTGTTTATAGAATGGTTTATGTGTATTTTAAGCCCACTATTGAGACCTACTGCTCAGAAAAAAAAAGATTCCTATCAGAATAATTACTGTTCTTTGACAGTACATCTGGTCACACAAGAGCTCTGATGGAAATGTTACAAAGAGAAGAATGTTATTTTCATACCTGTTACATGACATCCATTCTATAGTTCATGGATCAAGAAGTAATTTCAAATTTCAGGTTTTATTACTTAAGAAATACATTTCCTGAGGCTGTAGCTGTCATAGAGAGTGACTCCTCTGATGGATCTAGACAAAATACTTTGAAGACCTTCTGAAAAGGATTCATTATGCTGGATGCCATGGAGAACATTTGTATTTTCTGGAAAGAAGCCAAAATATCAACATTAACAGGAGTTTGAAACAAGTTGATTCCAAGCCTCATAAAAAACTTTGAGGAGTCAAGACTTGAGTATAGAAGGTACCTACAAATGTGGTAGAAATAGAAAAATTAGAATTAGAAATAGAGCCTGAAGATGTGACTGAATTGCTGCAGTCTCATGATAAAACCTGAATATATGAATTGCTTTCTGTGGCTAAGCCAAGATAGTATTTTGTTGTTGTTATTGTTGGGGGGTGATGGTGTTGTTTTGGGCTTTGGGGCTATTGAAATTCAATGAAAAACAAGTGGTTTCTTAAGATGGAATATACGCCTATGAAGCGACTCTGAGCATAATTGAAATGACTCTCTGAACATAATTGAAATGACAGTGAGAGATTTAGAATATTGTCTAAACTGAGGCCAAGGTAGACCGGATTGCTTATGCTCAGGAGTTTGAGACCAGCCTGAGCAAGAGCAGACACCATCTCTACAGAATGATGATAATAATAATTAGAATATTATATAAACTTAATTGATAAAGTAGCAGCAGCATTTGAGAGGACTGACTCTAGTTTTGACAAAAGTTCTATTTTGAGGAAAATGCTATCAAACAGCACACATGCTACAGAGAAATCTTTCATGAATGAAATACTTATTGATGTGGCAAACTTCATTGTTACCTTATTTTAAGAAATTGAAATAGCCACCCCACCTGTCTACCAATACCACCCTGACAGTGATCAGCCTTCAATATTGTGGCAAGACCCTTCACCAGGAAAAAGATTGTAACTTGCTAAAGACTCAGATGATTGTTAACATTTTAGCAATAAAGTATTTTCAATTAATATTTACATATTTTTGACATAATGCTGTTGCACATTCAGTAGACTACAGTATGGTGTAATTTTATATGAACTGGAAAACCAAAATTCCTGGTGGTGATCTTGAACCAAACCTGTGATATTTCAGTGGCATACCTGTATCTACTTGTTCCATAATATATTGCTACTATCCATTTGTTTGGATTTACCAAATGTTATTTGGTCATAATTCTTTCCCTGAGACCTTTTATGGTCCACCAAGATTATTCAGTGAGGCCTTTGGTAGCTGTCTTGGTCCTTTTAAGGTGCTATAATAAATTCCCATGGACTGGATAGCTTATAAACAAAAGAAATTTTTTTCTCACAGTTCTGGGAAATCAAGATCAGCACAACAGCAGATTCACTGTCTAGTGAAGGCCACTTCCTCATAAATGGTACCTTCTAGTTGTATCCTTACCTGGAAGAAGTGGCTGGCTAGCTCTCTAGGCTTTTTTTTATATTAGGGCACTATTCTCAATTGTGGGAGAGTTGTTAGGATTTCCATATGTGAATTTTGGAGGGACACAGATATTCAAACAATAACAGTGCCAAACTGACTTTTGCTTTGTCTAATTGACCTTTATTTTGAAAAATATTTTGGGAGTGGTTAAAATTCCAGATTGACAATTTTTTTTTTTTTT
>CAUYON010131351.1:0-38927 GCA_963573935.1 Arctocebus calabarensis | reverse complement strand
GCACAGCAGTTCCCAAGGAGTAAGAGAATGCCAAAGAGAACCTTAAATGACCTTCTTCCCTGTGAGAGTATAAAAGTCTGGAAGAAAGATAAAGTGTTGCCAAAATAAAGTGAAGTCTCAGCCTGACTGAGTCCATTACCCTGTGTGTGTGTGTGTGTGTTTTCATCCCAGCGCCCCCTCTTCAGAACCTCGCTAGTGGACGGCGTGCCCGTCAGTGCAGGGGTGAGGATCTTCCCCTCCATGGCTAGATACCTGGGAACGGATGTCAGGTCCAAATGAGCCTCATGGTCAGCCCCACAGGCTGTGGCATGCATCAGCTCCCACAGCCATGGCTGCCTCAGGAGGGAATGCTCTGCCCTCCTCAGCACGGTATAGTGAGGGCCACAGGCCACCTAGACCGCTCACAGGTGTGAGGACCAGTCCTGAGCCCGCAGGAGCCCTGCCCACACCATTCCTAGTTGTCCCTCTGTTTGTGAGGAAGAGGATAGCCATCAAGTCGAGGGCCAAGGGCCCACATGGGCGGCAGTAAAGATGCCACACCAGCTCCAGAGACACCCCTGAGGGCACCTCCTTGGATCTGCACATCAGGGTCTGTGGTATTGCATGATCTCAGAGACAGTTCTCCCAGGAGAGACCCAAGTGAGCAAGTGCAGGAGAGGGTGGCAGGGTCTGGGGTGCCTGAGTCCATACCCATGCTGGACAGGAAGAGGATGACGTTGAAACCGGTGGGGCAGGAGCCCAGCAGCTCCCCCCACCCCCAACTACGGCAAGGAGGGGTTATGCGTGACATGGGGGTAGTGGCTGTGACTGTGACACAGGGGGCAGGGCTATGATACCTTCTCAGGCTGTGATGCCCAGAGGCACGGTAGGGCTGTGACCCATACCATGGGAGGAGGGTCTGGGCCCTTGAGGTGGACTGTGGGAGGTGGGGGTTGTGGGAGTTTGATCTCCTGGGTTATAGGGAGATTGGGGATGGATAAGGCAGAAGGCTCCAAGCCACACTGCTTCAGCCTGGGGGAATCTGAACTGCCACAGGCCCACTCCTCCGACTCTGGTCTTCTGGACAGTGCCTCCGGAATTACCCATGATTTCCTCATGGATTGGCTGACAGTTCAATACAAGGCCAATAATGCACTCCAAATAAAACTGACGGTTACGAATGCATGCAAAATGTTATTGTTGACTAACAATTGATGGAAAAATAAAATCATCTCGACAAAATTTATACCTGCAAGGATATGTGGACAAGAGAAAAGTTGGACTTGGTAGAAATAGTGGTCCTAAAAGAAAATGTATAATAACAGATTAAATAAAAAACAACTAACGGATGAATCAAATGTCAGTGAAAAATGTACATGGAAAGAACAAATCCAAAAGAAAATAATTGCAGTGAAATGAAAAAGGGAAACAGAAAAAGTTGGAAATTGTTTAATGCTGCCATGTGGAAAACTGATTTAATAATTAAGTGTAATGAAGTTCACTCTGAAGAATTTTTTTTGCTGATGTTTATATAATCCTGCTTATCAGCGACATTCTCAAAAGCAGAATTGAGATAGCATAGAAGGTGGACTTTGGCTACTTGTTCAAGTCTTCATCCAAAGCTTAATTAAGTCTGTTAAAATACTGAACAAAAGCTTTGAAAATAGCTTGAATAGAAGGCAGTTCTAGTGTCATAGCTCACAGCAACCTTGAACTCCTAGGTTCAAGTGATCTGCCTGCCTCAGCCTCCTGAGTTGCTGAGGCTACAGGCATCCACCTCAATGACTGGCTAGTTTTTCTATTTTTAGTAGAGATGGGGTCTCGTTCTTGCCCAAGTTGGTCTTAAACTCCCGAGTACAAACAATACACTACCTCGGATCCCCAGAGTGCTGGGTTTGCATGCCAGCAAAACTCCACCTCTGCATGCTATGAGCTCAGTGCTGGCCTGAGACCTTCTCTCTGTCCCCATCACAGTCCCCCAGTGCTCTGTGCAGACAGCCAGCCTAGCTGCTCCTTACACAGCACTGTCTCACTTGTTTTGGAACATGAGCTCAAATAAGACCTTGCTTGTGATTTGCTTTGGGCCTCTGGCTAATTCCTATTGCATGGAGAGCCTATGGCCTGTGCAGGTGGCAGCTGTCCTGCTCTCCATGGGCGGTTCCTACCTCCCGAGGCTGGGGGTCTGGCGGCAGACCCTTCACCAGCAAGTCCAACTCTGTCTGTGTTCTCCTACTCTTTGTCCTTGCAGGTAATGTAGCTTTTCAGTTCATATTTCTATTGGTTATATTTGGGGGATACTCCCACTTGTAGGATAAATTTACCATTTCATCAAAGTTGTTAAATTTATTGGTGCAAAATCCATACCAATTTCTTGTTATATTTTAATGTTTGAAGGATGTGGTAAGGATATACTGTCTGTCATGCCTGACATAGATAATTTCCCTCTTTTAATGACTCTAGCTAGATTTTATTCCATTTATTCAAAGAACCAGATTTTAGTTGGCTTTCTTCTTTGCTTGTCTTTCAATTATTTGTACTCATCTTTATTATTTCCTTCTTTCTACCTGCTTTGGGTTTAATTAACTCTTCTTTTTCTAGCTTTCTAAGGCAGAAACTTAAAAACTCTCATCTGTTCTATTATAAGCATTTGCAGCTACAAATTTCCCCCTAAGCACTGCTTTAGTAGCGTCTTCCAAATGCTGATATATTGTGTTTTCATCATCTTTCAGTACAAAATAGTTTCTAATTTACTTTGTGATTTTTTTGACTCATCGTTTATTTAGAAGTTTAATCTCAAAATCTTTGGTGCTTTTCTAAAAGCTTTTCTATTAATTTATTTCTAATTCTTTTGGATCAGTTAACATAATTTGTATGATTTCAATTCTTTTAAATTTATTAAGATTTGTTTTTTGGTACTGAGAATACGGTTTCTCTTGTTCAGATACACTTGGAAAAATTGTGTATTGTGTTTGATGCACCATTAGGTCAAGCTGATGATGTTGTTCAGGTTTACCAGTTGTTGACAGAGGTGTGTTAAAGTTTACAACTCTAATTATGCGTTTATGTCTCATTTCAGTTATGTCAGATTTTGCTTTATAAATCCTGAGTCTTTATTATTAGGCGCATACACTCTGAGCCTTACAATATCTTTTTGATGAATTGACACTTTTATTATAATGAACTATTCTTCATCTATGGTAATATCCTATGGCCTGAAACCTACTTTGATATTAATATAACTACGAAAGCTTTCTTACCATTAATGCTTATTTGACATATCTTTGTCCATCCTTTTTAAACTATGTCTTTACAATTAAAGTACATTTCTGTTTTTTTTTTTTTTTTTGAGACAGAGCCTCAAGCTGTCACCCTGTATAGAATGCCATGGCATCACAGCTCACAGCAACCTCCAGTTCCTGGGCTCAAGCAAGTCTCCTGCCTCTGCCTCCCAAGTAGCTGGGACTACAGGCACCCACCACAACACCGGCTATTTTTTGTTTGCAGCCATCATTGTTCGGTGGGCCCGGGCTGGATTCGAACCCGCCAGCTCAGGTGTACATGGCTGGCGCCTTAGCCGGTTGAGCCACAGGCGCCGAGCCTGGTTTTTTTTTTCTTTTTGAGACTGAGTCTCACTCTGTTGCCCAGACTGAGTCTCACTCTGTTGCCCAGGCTAGAGTGCCATGATGTCAGCCTAGCTCACAGCAACCTCAAACTCCTGGGTTCTAGCAATCCTCCTGCCTCAGCCTCCCAAGTAACTGGGAATACAAGGACCCGCTATGATGACGGGATAATTTTTCTATTTTTAGTAGAGACAAGGTCTCTCACTCTTGCTAAGGCTATTTTCAAACTTCTGAGCTCAATTGATCCTCCTGTCTGGGGCTCCAAGAGTGCTAGGATTACAGGCATGAGCCACCATGCCTGGCCTAAAGTATGTTTCTTAATTATAATATATACTTAATATATGTAATATGTTTATAATTTGTATATGTATAATTTTATAATTAGAACATTTCTTGGATTTTACCTTTTTAAAAATAGTCATATAATCTCTTCCTGTTAATTGGAGTAGCTATACCATTTATATATAATGTAATTATTGATATGGTTAGATTTAAGTATACTATCTCACTATTTGTTTTTTGTTTTTTATGTTTGCTTGTTTCTTTTGTTTTGAGACAGAGTCTCACTCTGTCACCCTGGCTAGAGTGCCGTGGCGTCATCATAGCTCACAGCAACTTCAAACTCTTGGGCTCAAGCAATCCTCTTCTTGCCTCAGCCTCCCAAGTTGCCAGGAGTATAGACTCCCAATACAACACCAGCTACTTTTGTCTATTTTTAGTAGAGATGGGGGGGTCTCCTTCTTGCTCAGGCTGGTCTCAAACTCCTGAGCTCAAGGAATCCACTGGCTTTGGCCTCCTTGAATGCTTACATGTGTGAGCCACCTTGCCTGGTTGCTACCTCACTATTTGGTTTCTATTGGTCTCATCTGTTCTTTGTTTCTTTTTCTTCCTTCTTTATCATTATTATTATTATTATTATTTTGAGATGGAGTTTCACTTTATTGCCCTAGGTACGATGCTGTGGCTTCATAGCTCAAACTCTTGCCTCAGCCTCCCAAGTAGCTGGGACTATAGGTGCCTGCAACAACACCTGCCACAATGCCTGGCTATTTTTAGAGACGGGGGTCTCTGCTCTGGCTTAGGTTGGTCTTGAACCTGTGAGCTCAGGCAATCCACCCGCCTCAACCTCCCAGAGTGCTAGGACTACAGGAGTGAGCCACCGCACCTGGCCTAAGTAAATGATTTTTAATAATCATTTTATCTGGATAATGGGCTTACTGGCTATATCTTTTTACATATGTTTACTTTTATTTGTTTTATTTAAGATAAAGAACTGTATCTTTAACATTTCAAGTCTACCTTCCAACAGTAGACTTCCTTATGTACCTTATGTAGGTTCCTTATGAACCTTACAATATATAACAATTGTATGTTATTTTGTGAATTTACCATATTCTCTCTTTAAATTGTGCTATTGGTGTCATACATTTTGCTTCTGTAAGTTACAGATCCCACAATATATTGTTGCTATTTCTACTTTAAATAGTCAACTATCTTTTAATGAAATTTAATAAATGTACTTGTTATAGCTTCCTCTGTATTCGCCCTGCCTAGGCTTCATTAAAATTCCTGGATCTGTAAGTACATACTTTTCTTCAAATTTGAAAACATTTTAGTCCTTACTTTCGCCAATATACTTCTTGTAACACTGCTCTCTTGTTGATACTCTCCCATAGTTGTTGGGTATTTTTTCTGTGCATGTTGCAATATGGGCAATTTCTATTGCTGTGTCTTCAAGTTCACTGACCATCTCTTCATTTAAAAAAAATTTTTTTTTTTTTTTGAGACAGAGCCTCAAGCTGTCACCTTGGGTAGAGTGCCGTGGCATCACAGCTCACAGCGACCTCCAATTCCTGGGCTCAAGCGAGTCTCTTGCCTCCGCCTCCCAAGTAGCTGGGACTACAGGCGCCCGCACAACGCCCGGCCATTTTTTGGTTG
Organism: Arctocebus calabarensis; assembly: GCA_963573935.1. Classification (NCBI taxonomy): domain Eukaryota; kingdom Metazoa; phylum Chordata; class Mammalia; order Primates; family Lorisidae; genus Arctocebus; species Arctocebus calabarensis. Next base: position 33,390 of record CAUYON010131351.1, on the reverse strand, counting down.
CAGCCGTCATTGTTGTTTGGCGGGCCCTGGGGCTGGATTCGAACCCGCCAGCTCAGGTGTACGCGGCTGGCGCCTTAGCCCGTTGAGCCACAGTCACCGAGCCTTTTTTAAAAAAATTTTTAACCAAAGAGTTTTTTGTCACCCACATTTAAAAAAAAACTGACCATCTCTCTGCTGTCAAGTCCATCTGATAAGTTTTTCATTTCAGATATTTTGTTTCTAAGCTTTTCAAACTTCATTTGGTTCTTTTAAATAAATTACTTTTCTCATTTCATTATATCCACGCTTTTCTTTAAATTCATCAGCATATTTATAACAGCTGCTTCTAAAGTTACTGCCAATTCCATTATCTCCCTCATAAGTAGGTCTTTTTCCTCAATCCCTGCTTCTTCACAAGCCTAGTAGTGTTTTTCTTTGAAGTGAAACGTAGAATTAACCATTCATTTGTTCGTGAGTGCTCTATGAACACTCATGTACAAGCATTTGTTTGAATATCTGTTGTCAGTTATCTTGTGTATAAACCCAAGTGTTTTTACACCTAGGATGATAGAATTGCTGGATGATATAATTCTGTTTGCCTTTGTGAGGAGCTGCCAAACTTTTCTGCAACGGCTGCAACCATTTCACATTCTTACCAGCAGCGTACAAGGCTTCCAATTTCTCCGCGTGCTTGCCAAGATTTAAAAACAATTATAACCATCCTAGTGAGTGTGGCCTGCGCCTCCCTGATGGCATTGCTGCATGGTGTCTTTCCCATGTGCTGTTGGCTGTTTGTGTGTCTTTGCAGAAATGTCTGTTCAGATGCCTTTGCCCATATTTTTAATTGCTGGATATTGTGAATTTTATGTTATTAAGTGTTGTTTTGTTGTTTCCCTTTGAGGAGTATAGAAGCTTGCTTTAGTAGGGAGCTATCTTTGTATCATCTTATTCCCTTCAAGGCTTTTTGCTGGCAAGCCAGGGTGGGTGCAGAGCAGCCTTTACTCCTTGAGGTGGGACCTGGCAGGGTCTCTCTCTCCAGCATGGCTGCTTGGCCCGTGAAGGTGTGCTCTCTCAGCATTATCCAGGTTGCATCCCTGCCCATAGCAGTTGTTTGTGCCTGGTCTCCCCATCCTCCCTGCCTGGTACTCAGCAGCAGAACCAGGAGGACTGTGGCTGTGGGGTCTGTGCTCTGAGAGTGCACCCTGCACTGCTTCATGTCCAGTGTTTTTAGATGTGACTTTTGTCACGTTTTGTCCATTTTTGTAGTTGCTCAGGGGAGGGAGCATGTCCAGCACCCTCTTACCAGCTGTCTCTCCCTCCTTCCACCCTGTATCCCCACTCCTGCAGCATCAAGAGTGGGTGGGGCACATAAACTTCACATATGGACAGTGCTTAGTACCATGTCTACCTGGAACCCCTCACCACAACTGGAGCATCTCCAGCACCTCCACTCATCATCTGTCTCTGCCTCCAACCCACTCAAGCCACCACTTATCTGCGGTTGGCATTTTCTAGAATTTTGTATAAACGGACTCATGCAGGGCAGTCTTTGTGGGGAGGTCCAGCGTCCCTCAGTCAGCACTCAGCATCTGTGAGATGCACCTGAGTCATTGTGCCAGAGTGCGTCCTTGTATTGCTGAACAGTGGCCCATTGTCTGGAGGGACCACAGTTTGTTTAGCAGTTTCCCTGTTTTAAAGGTTGAAAGCAATGTTTGGGTTTTTCCAGTTTGGGGCTACTACAAATAAAGCTGCTGCGAACATGCCTGGGCACATCTTTGCATGGATATGTGTTTTCCTTGCTCATGGGTAAGTACCTTGGAGTGTTTGGGTGACAAGGCATATTTATTTATTTATTTTTGGTCAAAGTAAAAAATGTAGCTTAATTTTTTGTTGTTGTTCCCCCCCCTTTTTTTTTTTTAAGTTTTAGAATGTTAGGGAGGTACATGTTTTCTTTATATACTTTTCTTTTGTATAGACCGGGTAAAAGTTAAAAATTTTATTTTGCCCTTCACATAGTGTGCACTGTACCCAGTAAGTGTGAATTTACCCCTCCCTTCCTCCCTCCGACCCCCACAGGTTGATTTCGTTTAAGATTTACTTCTATTTGCACTTAAGTGGTGATTGAGTAATTCCAAAACGTGTGTTTGTTTCTGTATTCTTGTGATGTTTCACTTAGAAGAATGGCTTCCACTTCCCTCCAGGTTGTCCAAAACGTACGACTAGCTTGCCCCTCCCCTTTTTTTTAATGACAAGACACTATATTTATGTTCAATATTTTAAGAAGGCACCAAACTGTTCCCTTAAATGGTCGTAGTTTTTTTCTTTTTTTTGCAACAGAGTCTATGTCGCCCTGGTGGAGTGCCGTGGAGTCACAGCTCACAGCAACCTCAAACTCTTGGGTTTAAGCAATTCTCTTGCTTCAGCCTCCCAAGTACCTGGGACTTCTGGTGCTTGCCACAATGCCTGGCTATTATTTTTATTACAGTTGTCATTGTTGTCCAGCTGGCCCAGGCCAGGTTTGAACCTGCCAGGTGTATGTGGCTGATGCCATAACCACTGTGCTACAGGCGCTGAGCCAGTCATAGTATTTTATACCTCCATCAACAGTGCTGACACTCTGTGGCCCCCCACACCCTCACCGACTGGGTGTAGCCAAACTCTAGGGTACCCATGTGGCCAGCGAGGGCTCCTAAGTGCTGACTAGCTCCAACTTCTGCAGACGTGACTTGAGAGCCCTAGCCCCAAACTATGCTGTGAGTCCTTTCCCAGTGGCTGGTGGAGACAAGAGGATGAGGGGAAAATGAAAAGTCAAACACAGAAAGTTTTTTAAAGAGTTGGGTCAGAGTCTGTCCACCTTCAAACAGGAGGACCAGTGGATAGCCCCTTGCTCTGTGCTAGTTCCATTTTTATTACATATGTTAAACTGGGATGGGGGAGGCTAGACCCCTACGTCATGGTTTTTGTTGGGCTTGCATTTCCTAACCTTTTTTTTTTTAGAGTCTCACTATGTCACCTTTGGTAGAGTGCTCTGGTGTCACGGCTCACAGCAACCTCAAACTCTTGGGCTTAAGTGATTCTCTTGCCTCGGCCTCCCAAGTAGCTGGGACTATAGGCGCCAGCCACAATGCTTGGCTATTTTGGGGGGGGGTAGTTATTATTGTTTAGCAGGCCGGGGCAGGTAGAACCCGCCAGCCCTTGTGTATGGGGCCAGCGCCCTAACCACTGAACCATCGCCCAAATGATTTCTTTAAACTACCTTAATTGCATTGATTTACTTTTTACTTTTATCACTCTACCCTACTTTTGATGCTAACACAAAGTCTGGAACAGGAATACAGTCCAGGTGCAGGACATCAAGGCGGACCCCCAGCACACAAACCCCAAGACAAGCACTTAAGCCCCTGGGAAGCCTTGTGTGCAGTCGGATGCCATACTGAGAAATGGGAGGGGAGGGGCATTTCCCCCTCACCTCTCTGAGAGACTTTTTCTGTCCTATGAGATCAAAGCATATGTGCTGATTCTAGAGCGTTTCACCTTCTCTCCTTAATCATCCCAACCCCCTGCGCTCACTCCCTCCTACAGAGCAGTCCCACCTGCCAAGGAGCCTGGTCTCCAGGTGCCTAAAAGACCTCAGGGCGAGTTGCGCTGGAGGAAGGGTGAAGTTCCAGCAAGACAGGCCGCTTGTCTTCAAGTGCCAGACTTCGAGCTGTCACTCTTGCAAGACTTTGAATTCCTCAGCATAGGTCCTGTAGACTGAATGTTTACCTTCTTTTCTCTGATCCACTTTCCTCTTATCTCCGTCCCCTTTGCAATCATTTTCTTAATTCAATTTCTAACCTACTTATAATAAACAATTGAATATTGGCTTTAAGCTTACTAAATCATTATTTCTAGCAATGCAGGCACATCAAGATATGACCGTCCCCTTGAGGGCTCCTATTTCCACCCTCGCCCCGCCCCTCCGCTGAGCCCGCTAGGTCTGTGCGGGAAGCTGAGAAATCGCCCACAGTTGCAGCACGAGGTGATTTTACTACTGCAGAATCTAACAATCTGGCCTTGTGTTTATGGTTTTTGACTTTTTTCTTCAAAACAAATTTAAAACTTTTAAAGACAAGAGTCTCACTTTGTCCCCCTGGGTAGAGCGTGGTGCTCACAGCAACCTCAAACTGCTTGGGCTCAAGCGATTCTCTTGCCTGACTCCCGAGTAGCTGGGACTCCAGGCGCCGCCACAACGCCCGGACGCGTATTTTTAGACGTGGGGTCTCACTCTTGCTGAGGCAGGTCTCTAACTCCTGAGCTCAAGCAATCCACCCGCCTGGGCCTCCCGGGGTTAGGGTTACAGGCTGAGCCGCCACGCCCGGCCCCAATTTAAAACTTTTGAAGACGCTGGTCCTTCGGCAGCTCCCAACGCTCTGCTTTGAGTGCCGGGTGGAGGACGCCCGGCCCCTCTGCACGCGCCACCACCGGTGGTCTCGCCTGGCTGCTGCTCGAAATGACCATCGACACCCGGTGTGCCACCACGTCCCTCCAAAGTCACGCCTTTCTAAGACTTCCACTCGGATGTCTAATAGGAATCCTAGACTTAGAATGTCCGTTTCCAGAGTTTCTCCGCTAAACCTGCTCTCCGCACCGCCTTCCCCGCCTCAGCCCTGTCCCGCGGCTACAGCCCACCCCGCAGTCAATCCAGGGGCTCGGTTGCAGCCCCACGTCTCCGCGTGTCCTTCTCTCTCCAGCTCGCCTGGCCGCGCGGCCCTGCGTTGACCGGCTGTGCGCACTCACAGCCTCATTCCCACCTCGGGCCGCCCCCCTTCACAGGCTCTTCCTCCTAGGTCCAAGGCGAAGCTCCCCGCATCGCTTCCGCTTCCCGAGCCGCTGCTCACCGTCTGGCACCCCCGGCCCAGCGCCCCCCGCTCGCATCGCAGCTCTCCCCACGCAGGACAGCGGCGCTGTCTCCATCCTCCCGGGTCACCCCAGAGTGCCAAGCACGGAGGGGACGCGGAGCGCCAAGAGGCACCTCCTCTAGGAGGTTGGCAGCGAGCTGAAATCCCAGCGGTGCCTGCTTGGCGGGATGGGTGGGGCTGTGGCTTCGCGCGGCCTCCCTGGGGGCGGGGCTTGGGTACAGGCTCCGCCCCGGTCCCGGCGCAGGCGCGATGGCAGGGGCTGAGCCGTGGTTAGGTTGTTCCCCAGGCAACTGCGCCCAACAGTTCCAGCTCCTCCGGAGCCCAGCAAGCCTGCTAGCAGGAGGTCGCCCGCCATGTGCGCCGCCGAAGTGGACCACAACGTGGCCCGGAGATACCTACTCAAGCGGCGGCTCGGGAAGGGGGTGAGCGCCGGGGTAGAGCCCGGGCGTCCACTCAGGACGGACGCTGGCGCTGTGCCCTCTCCGCAGACTGAGGGGTGGCCGTGAGCCCGCCCTGGAGCTCTCTGTGCCTCAGTTTCCACTAAGGGGTAGCAGGACCCTAACAGTGCCCCGACCAGGGTCCTGGAAACAGGTGCCCCACCCACCACAATCCCCTGCTTCCAGGGCCACCTCTCCCTTGGCTCCAAGAACTCTCAGGAGTCAGCTTCACCCTCATGGGGAAGGGTGGATCCCAGCCAGCATCGGCCCAGATCCGGCTCATAGGCCCTCCAGCCAGCGCATGGGTCAGGCCTAAAAGCGGCCTGAGTGGGAAGGGCAAGCTTGGAGTGAAGGTTGGAGCCGCGTGTGAGCTGTGTGTATTTGGACCTTGTGTGTGAAAGTGTGTGGGTGTGTGTTCAGGCATGTAATGGGGGCAGGGGAGGAAAAGCAGTCCAGGTGATACACACAGCAGGTACAAAGGACCCCAGGCAAGGCCTGCCTGTCCTTGGAGAAACCACATAGTTGTGTGTGACTGCAGAGGAGAGAACTTGGGGAGGGAAGAGATATGAGTGATGAGGGGTCCCATTGTATGGGGGGCTTTGAGGAACTTCAAGGACTTTAGTTTTCACTGTTACTCTGGGAGCTGTAGTGCCTCTGTACTACTTTACCAGGCTACCCTGGCCCCTCTGTTGAAGGCCCACCATGGGAATGGGTGGAAGAGGCAGAGGGAGATCAGCTCAGACCAGGGTGGCTGGAAGTGGTGAGGTTCTGGAAGGATGCAAAGGTGGAGCCAACAGGCTTGCTGGCAGGCTGCATGTGGTGTGAGAGAGGCAGGATTGGGAATGTCCAGGCAGCTGAAAGGACAAAGACCATCCCTGAGAGGGGACAGGTTTCAGTTCTTGCCCCGAAGTTCCCATGCTCAGCCTTACCTCCTCCAGAGGCCTCCCCAAGCCTCACCCTCTTCTGGAAGGTGCCAGAGTGCCAGGCAGCCGCTGGGCAGCCTGCAGGTGCAGGTTCCAGAGAACCAGGCCTCACCACACTCCTGTCCCCTGCTATGAGTGGCCTTGTGTCTGCAGGGACAATGTGGGTGGGCAGGCAGGTAGCTGGGCAGGCTGGCCCTGCAGCTGGCCCACTGACTGTACTCCTCCCCAGGCCTACGGCATTGTGTGGAAGGCAGTGGACCAGAGAACCGGTGAGGTTGTTGCCATCAAGAAAATCTTTGATGCTTTTAGGGATAAGACAGATGCCCAGGTGAGAGGTAGAGTTGGTTGGGGCTGACCTTGCCAGGTACCTGAAAGCCCAGGTGTATAGCTGGTGCCCAATCCCAGCAGGTTTCCTGTTGTTTTTTGGAGCACTCCCCCTTTGGGACCCTATAGTCCAGTGGGTGTTTGGGTGATGGGCAACAGCTCCTTTGGATCCTTTCAGGACACGGGTTTCCTGCTTGCTTCATCTATCCTACACCTGTGTTTCTGTCTCTTCCAGAGAACATTCCGGGAAATCATGCTGCTCCGGGTGAGTGGCCTAGGTTGCCCCGCTTGCTGCCCTTCCCCAGGTCCAGGTCTCTCCAGACAGGGGGGAAACTGGCCCTTGACCCCAGAGCACAGCCCTGGCCTGGCAGCAGCAACCGACTGTCTCCCCAGGAGTTTGGGGACCATCCCAACATCATCCGCCTCCTTGACCTAATGCGGGCAGAGAATGACAGGGACATTTACCTGGTGTTTGAGTTTATGGGTGAGTGAGGCCTCTGTCAGTCCTCCAACCCCACCTCTGTCCTGGCTCCAGAACCCCACCTCTTTGTCTGTCTGCTGCCTGGGTCCCTATGGTGGCTCGTACCTCGCCTTATACCCTACACCCAAAGACAAATAGCTGACAAGTGTCAACGTTGGAGCCTGGTGTCGACCACCTTGATCCTACCTGAAGGAGGCCCCTGCTTTGTCTGTGGTTTGCATTTTCCTCTTTTACTCATTTTATAAAAGAAGAGCAACATGAAATGAAGTATGAAAACAATTGCACAGCCCATTTTTGTTGTACAAAGACAGTAAGTGGGACTGAGGGGCCCGGATGCTAATCCCCAGGCACTGCAGGCTGTGCACAAGTTCAAAAGGGAACAGACTTGCTGGCTCTCTCCTCTGCTGGCCCCACAGACTGATGTGCACGCCCTGTTCCCAGACACTGACCTGCATGCTGTCATCAGGAAGGGTGGGCTGCTGAAGGACGTCCACAGGCGCTACATCTTCTACCAGCTCCTGCGGGCCACCAACTTCATCCACTCAGCCCAGGTCATCCACCGGGACCTGAAGGTGCAGCCCCACACCTCGTCCACACACGCCGCACCCCAGCCCCTAGCTGGCCTCAGCCCTCAACCTCTTTCCTCTTCCAGCCATCTAATGTCCTCCTGGATGCAAACTGTGTGGTGAAGCTCTGTGACTTTGGCCTGGCCCGCTCTCTGAGCAGCCTCCCCGAGGGGACCAAGGGCCAGGCCCTGACTAAGTATGTGGCCACACGCTGGTACCGAGCGCCAGAGGTTCTGCTGTCCTCAAGCTGGTAACAGTGAGACACCCCTAAGCCCCTTCTCCCTGAGGCCCCCTGGGCTGCTTTCCTGTCCCCAGGGTTCCTGGGCCTGTCTTGGTCCCCGGTGTGTCCTCACCTCACTCTCCTGGCAACCCCACCTACTTCTAGGTCTCCTTCATGTCACACTCTGTCTTGCCCCAGGTACACCCCCGGAGTGGACATGTGGAGTCTGGGCTGTGTCCTGGGGGAGATGCTGCGGGGGCAGCCACTGTTCCCAGGCACATCCACACTCCACCAACTGCAGCTAATCCTGGAGACCATCCCACCTCCTCTGGAGGAGGGTGAGCGTGCACAGGCTCTGGGCCCAGGGATGCTGAGGGCCAGAGGGTGTGGCTGGGGGGTGCAGGGCATGGAGGAGGTGGAGGCAACTACACAGAGGCTGCAGGGGAGACAGTACTTGGCCACAGGGGCCAATAAGTGACCTCGGAGGGCCAGGCAGGTCAGGATAAAGTCCCTGAGGGGTTGTGGACTGGCAGGGGCAGGGTTTGTTACTGTGCTGGGAGCTGGAGTGTGAGCAGAGAGCTGGGCAGGGTGGACTGGGCTGCTGAGTCCTGCCAGACAGCAGGAGCCCAGAGGGGACAGCCAGCCCAGACCCAGGCCCCTGGTCCCACCACCTTCTCCCACCTACCCCAGACCTCCCGGCTCTTGGCTCAGGCTACAGCACCTCCATCCTGCACAGCTTGGGGTCCCGGTGAGTGTAGGCACTGTGGTGCAAGGCCAGCCTATCTGGGTGGGGACCTTACTGCCCTGTTGCTGGGGCTAGTCTGTGCCAGTCGACATCCTGCCTTGCTTTCCTGATGGGTCACGCTGAAAGCCAGGAGTCACCCCAGTGTTGGCTAGTTCTGCTGGAGCGCAGTGCCAGGGGCTTTGGGACAGCACCCTAACCTGGGTGGCTGGAGGGATCCTGCAGAGGGCCCAGAGGGCAGGCAGGGGTCTCCCTCTCCCAGCTGTCCATAGGTCAGGCATGGGGGGTCTACCTGGATGGGAAAGTGGGGTGGGGCCGAGGGTTGGAAGCTGCACACCAGGCCAGACATGTGGGGAGGAGCCCACAGGCCCAGAGAGGAGATGACAGGTGGTGCCCACAGGCCAAAGCAGACACTAGACACCATCCTGCCGCCAGACACACCTCCAGAGGCTCTGGACCTTCTCAGGCTGCTCCTGGTGTTTGCCCCCAACAAGCGGCTCACTGCGGCCCAGGCCCTACAGCACCCCTATGTGCAGAGGTGAGATGAGCTGCCCAAGTGCAAGGGTGGGGTAGGAGCTGAAGGGCATGTCAGGTTGCAGCCAGACCCATGCCCCACGCTACCTCCCTGGCCCCGCAGGTTCCACTGCTCCAGCTATGATCAGACTGGAGGGGCGGATGTGCAGCTCCTGGCGCAGGATGGAGTCCAGCTGTCCGCCGCCAAGTATCGCAGCCGCATCTATCAGGTGTTCATCCAGACCTTTCTCAGTGCTTGATCCATGAGCACCCTCAAGGCCTCCTCCTACCTTGGTGTTCCCCCGAAGCCCCCATGCTCACCTGTGCATCTCTGAGTCCCCTCTCCTCCCACAGATGATCTTGGAGCAGAGAGACAATGGCTGTGTCCCCAAAAAGGAGGGCCTCAGGGGCACCCCCCAGGGGGCAGAGCCCAGGGCTTCCAGGTCCCAGGCGCACCTGCTCAAGTCCAGAGCTGGCCCCCAGCTCCCCGTGGGGCCACCTGCGCAGATCCCTGGATTCAGGCCTCAGAGTAGCCCTAGTCTGGATCCAGAGCACGGTGTGTGATCTTTGTCCCCACGGAGCATGGTCCTGGCCCTGGTCCCTTCTTTGTGGGATCTTTAACTGATCTTCCCACCCCATAGAAGCCTCCAGAGCAGCTAAGAACATTCTCAGTCAGAACCCGGCCTCCCTGCCCCAACCTAGGACCCCTAGGATGGAGGCGGAGCACCCCTCCCCCCGCTCACGGGTAAGCTGTGGTGAGATGGGCACTGGGAGAAACCCTTCTGAGCCTTGTAGTGACTAACGTGCCCTTTCCCAGCTGAAGCACAACATAAGAGGGGCAGCCCCCTCCCTGACCTCGCAGGCTGCAGCCCAGGTGGTCAATCAGGCCCTGCTCCGCAAGAATTGGTCCCAGTGCTGTGGGGTGAGGGCAGCTGGCCCACAACTGGTGAGCCCCGGCCCCTGTCCCGCCTTGGCCTTCCCATTCCCCCAACCCTCAAAGGTCACCCCTTCTCTCTCCAAGGCCCACTTTCCCTTACGCTGACCCCTGACTACCTGCAGGTCCCTCCTCAGCTTCCCCCAGACCCCCGGCCTGGCCGGAGGATGTTCAGCTCTTCTGCCTCACAGGGGGGCCTGGGGGCTGCCCGGGCCATGCTTGGGGGCTATTCTCAGGCCTACGGTACCATCTGCCACTCAGCACTGGGCCGCCTGCCTCTGCTCCCAGGACCACGCGCATGAGCTACCCTACCTGTCCAGCCCCCTTTGCCCTTTGGCTACGTGCAAGTTTGGGGAGATTGGACCTTTTGGGGGGAGTAGATGAGGATACCACCCACACCCTAGTGACTTTCTCCAATAAAGTCTGTCTGTCCCCAACCCCTCTACCCAGTTTTCATCCACTCCTTTCTGAGGGGCCCACCCTCCTCTAAGGACCCTGCTCCAGGCTCTAGTTTACCGTCCTCTGTCCACAGGGCCCTGTTGCCTGCACCAACCCCCAACCTGGGGTTGCTGCTGGGTCCAGGCTGCACCCAGGGTAGGCCTGCGGGGCAGACTTACGGGCCCACTACATGGTGCAAGCCACCACAAGCCCATATTTGTGACCCTGGGCCAAAAGAGACAGTGGCAGACTCCAGGGAGCAGCACCCCTGCCCCTCCCTAGCCTCCAGATGCCCCCCTGCCCTTCCTCCTCTGTCACTGGCTACAGCTTTTGCCCCACCCACACAGTGATTGCACGGGCTTGTTTCCAGGTCTTGGTAGGGGAGGGCAGGGGACAAGGTGTCTAAGTGGACCCATTTCCTTTCCTACGTAAGCTATTAAGAGTATAAAGTAACTCCTCAAAAACTCTTTTTAAGAGACAGTGTCTCACTGTTGCCCAGGCTAGAGTACAGTGGTGTGATCATAGCTCACCTCAAACTCCTGGGCTTAAGCAATCCTCCCACCTCAACCTTCTGAGCATCTAGGACTACAAGTGCGCTCCACCAATGCTCAGCTAACTTTCCTTATTTTTTTGTGGGGATGGGGGTCCTGCTATGTAGTCCAGGCTGGTCTCAAACTCCTGGTCTCAAGTGATCCTTCTGCCTTGGCCTCCCAGAGTGCTGAGGTTATAGGTGTGAGCCACCATATATAGCCAAAAAAATCCCCAAACAAAACCCTACTTGGGGGAGGCCAGGTTCCGACTGAGAATGTTCTTAGCTGCTCTGGAGGCTTCTATGGGGTGGGAAGATCAATTAAAGATCTCACAAAGAAGGGACCATGCTCCGTGGGGACAAAGATCACACACCGTGATCCAGACTAGGGCTACTCTGAGTCCAGGGGTCTGCACAGTATTTGGAAACAGCAGAATGCAGAAACCAATTTCACAGTGCCAACATCCACCAATGGAGGACTTTCTAAGCATTTGGTGCCAAAACGTGTCATTCCAAGTTAATTAAAATTACTCTCTGAAGGTGAAAAAAGATGCAAGATAGGTAAGCTAGAATTCCTGAACACATTCTGTGTGTTAGTGACAGAGGAAAGGACTCATGAACAGGGTGGAGTTGGGCTCTGCAGAACCTGAGCCTCCCGGAGCAGTGGTGGGGCCCAGCCTTTACCTCAGCCTGTCCTCTGTCCTCACTGGCCCCACATCCAGCCTCTCTGGGATATGGCCTGGGATGGTGCCTGTGCGGGGGACACAAAGAAGCTGGGCCACAGGCCATCTGTCCATACTGTATTTTATTGTGCTGCAAAGCCCAGTGCTGACGGGGCCTTTCTGGAGCAGGAATCGGGCCCCCTTCCCAGCAGGCAGCATTCCCTGCCCATCCTGTCACTCTGCGCAAGGTTCCCTTTGGGCCCAGCCCCACCCCTCCCAGACTGCCTGCAGCCAGCCCAGTCTTCCCAGCAGCCAGAGCACTGGCCACCTAGGAAGACGCCAGGGGAATCTGAGCAGGGAAGAAAGTGATCCCACATTGTTCAAGGTGGAGGCAAAAGTGGTGAGCCCTGAGAAGCAGCGAGGCCCTGAGAGGAGGCTGGGGCTGTTGAGGCAGCAAAGGGGCCATGCCTGAGGAGGGGAACCCTGAGAATAGGAGCCCTGAGGAGACAAGAAGCCCAAAGAGAATGGAGCGTTGAGGCACTTAAGAGGTCCCTGAGGAATGAAGGCCCAAAGGGGACAAGAGCCCAAAGAGACGGTCAGGGCAGATGTGTGAGCAGGGGAGGCTTGAGGGTCCTCAGAAAAGGGAGCTGGGGAGAAGCACCATAGGGAGGGGCTGGAGCCCCATGGCTGGAGATGCCAGGGACAGAGGCATGGCAGCTTCTGGGCAAGCAGCACACACTCCAGACTGCCCTGGGCACTGGGCGTGGCAGCCATAAAAGCACGGCCATGCTCTGGACGATGGCAGTGGTTCAGGCACCTGGCCTGGGCTGGTGGACCAGGAGACTCACTTCTTGCCTTTGAATGTGCCCAGGATCTTAGGCACGAACTTGCCTGCCTTACTGTCTCTGGTGCCCTCCTCCACGGGGCCCTCCCCCGGGCCACCTGCCTCCTCCTTTTTGCAGAAGACCTCGAAGCGGCTGTACACACGCTTCTCTTTCCGCATGCTCTCCATGCGGCGCAGCAGCCGGTCGCGCTCCTCCGCACTGGCTGGCAGCGTGCGGCTCAGCCGGCCTTGTGTCCCCAGGCTGTCCGAGCGGAAGATAGCTGAACACTTGTCCTTGTCGGACATGTCTGGAGCCAGGCCGCCAGCAGCCAGTGGGTGGCCCAGTTCAGGACTGCTATGGGCTGGGCTGGGGCCTGGGGCAGGAACACCACGGTGCTTTTGGCCGTGGGCACTGATCTGCTCCAGAATGGCCTTCGTGTCATCCCGCAGGTTGCTGCTGTACAGGGCATTGGCTGTGGCTGAAGCCAGACGCGCCCGTGGGCCACGCTCATCTCCTATAGCAGCCTCCGTGCTGTCACCCCGGCTTAGGGATCGCCTCCTAGGACTCTCTGGCTGCCCGTTCTCCTGAGGCACTGGAAAACCACTCTCTTCCTCTGGGCGCCGCTCGCCCTTGGGGTTCAGCAGCTGCCTGAGGCGCAAGGAGCCCTTGCGCAGGACTTCCATGGGGCCGCCTGCAGCCTCCTCTGCAGGCCCTGTCTTTGCAGTCTCCCCAGAGGTGAGGGTGAGGCTGCCCCTGCGCTCAGGCACTGGAGGCACAGGGCTGCCCCTGCGCTCAGCCACGGGGGACACAGGTCTGCCCCTGTGCTCTGGGTAAGGTGAGGTGGGGCTCCCTTTCTGCTCAATAAATCCTGTAGTTGGGCTGCTTCTCCGGATGGAAAACCCAGGTGTGGGGCTCCCTTTCCGCTCAGGGTAGGCCACAGCGGGGCTCTCTTTTGGCTCAGAATGGGGCACCTGTTGTGCCCTGGACCCTTCCAGTGTTAGGAGTTTGTCTGGCCCTTGCGCGGAGGTGGAGGCACTCTGGGCAGAGAGAAGGTGAGAGGGCAGGTGGTTGGTGCCACCCCGGCCCAGTGTATCTAGCAGCTGGGCCGCAGTGAGCGAGGCGATTCCTGGCTGCCGCTCAGCCTCTTGGTGCAGCCGCTGGGTAAAGGAGTCGCGCAGGTCCAGCAAGCAGCTCTCCAGGCTGCGGCGCTCGGCCCCGGAGCCGCCGGGTGCCGCCCCTTCTTCCCGCCAAGTCTGGGACACCACAGCTTTGCTGTGACTGGCAACAGTGACAGCGCCCCCTGCGCCGCCGCCGGGGTCACGCACCGGGCCCTTGTACTTCTCCAGCAGCTCTGCCACTTTGGCGGAGGCTGAGGAGCGCACAGCCTCTCCGCTGGGACCAAGCGTCTCGTTGACCGTCTGCTCCTTGTGCAGCAGCTGCACTTTCTCAGTGGTGGACCCTGCGGCCCCGCCCGCGCCCTCAGCCTGTGAGGCGCTGAAGATGAGAGAGGAGCGCAGCCTCGAGCTGCGCTGGATGAATGGGTTCAGGCGCGAGCGGAACGAGTCCTGCTTGGCCAGGCCTGCCTCCTCCGGGTCCTCACCGCCACCGCTGCCTGAGCCCGGAACCGGGCCCTTGGTAGGGAAGGCTGCAGGGACACGGAAGGTCGAAGGGAGCAGGTCCCCGGCGGCTGCCCGGCCCCCAGAAACCAACACGTCGTCTTCATAGGCCTCGGCTTCCATGGGCACCGGCACTGGCAGGCCCTCATCTCCTGCATCTTCCCCGTGGCAGCCGCTCAGGTAGGAGGCGAGGCGCCAGTGCCGCAGCCCCGCTCGCCCCTCGGGCCCGCCCCTGCGCTCCGGCTCAGCCTCTGCAGTGTTGTCTGGGCCCGACCTCGCTGCTACCTGGCACGGGAAGCGCTGGCCCAAGTTGGGGCGCAGGGCCCCACCAGGTTCAAGACCGCGAGGGGCAGGCCCAAAGGCGGGGTCTGAGCCGTGTCGCACCTCCCGAGATGCGCTGGACGGCACGTAGTCCAGCCGCTGGTGCCCGTCGAGGCCAAGCTCCGGGAAGCGTGGCCCGGCGCCCAACGCGAAATCATCCTGGTCGGCGAAACCTGGACGGCCGGCGCGAAGCTTCTCGAACAGGCCCTGCGGGCGCGCAGGCGCCCCCTGAGGGTCCCACTGGTAATGCTGCTGGTAGAGCTGGTCGCGGTGGAAGTGGCTGGTCTGGAAGCGGAAGTCGTCTCCGTGACTGAGGAACGTCTGCCTTGACACCTGCCGCGCTGCTGCAAAGTTCTCCATCGCGCCCGCGCCGTCGGCTGCCCCGTAGCTGTGCCGCTTGAAAGCGTCCATCTCCAGGTGCCGCGCCTGGAAGAAGCCTCGCGGGCCCGCAAACTCCCCGGCCGGCCCTGCCTCGGCTTCCAGCCGCCGCGACAGTGGCCGCAGACCCCCATGCGGTTCCAGGGCGCCCCCAGGCATCCGCGGCTCCTCCCTACGGAACCCCGACAGGAAGTGGCGGTCGGGGTCGAGGAAGGTGGGGAAACCCAGGCCTTCTTCCCGGGGTGGCGGGAACAGGAGGTGTGCTCGTTTCGGGAAGGAGAAAGGGGTTTGCGCCCCAGCCCCTGGGACGCCCACGAGGGGCCCGGCCCCCGCGTAAGGAGCCAGGGCGTAGGCGTCCATGCGGGCCAGGGCCCCGGTGGAGGGCACCAGCGGCTCGGACTGCGCGAAGAGGATGCGGAACTCCTCGTCGAAGCTGGAGACGAGCTCGCCTTGGAACACGTGCGCCAGGCTGCGATGGATCTTCTCGAAGGACCACATGAAGCTGTGGACGGGGTTGGGCCAGAGTCAGGGAAAGGGGGCGGGCCGAGCCGGCACAGGCTGGGAGGGGAGAGAATCCAGGGGCACGAGGTCTGCGAGGACCTGGGCAGGCCAGGCTGCGGTGGGACTCCGAGAGAGGACCCTGGCGGGGTGCTGGGGCTCCAGGAGGCAGCCCGTGGGGAGGGGCTGGGGATCGCGGGCTGTGCGCACCTGTAGCTCCCGCTCATCACCACAGCACAGTCCACCAGCAGGAACTTCTCTTTCACGTGGCCCTTGAAAGACTTCCCGGTGCGGCAGTAGTAGGTGGGGCCCGCCACCGTGCGCACGCGCAGGAACTGGGGCAGGAGGGGAGTCAGGTCTCTGCCCAGGGTCTTCCCTCCTCTCCGCCCTCCTCTGCCCCCCCTTCCCTGTTACCCACATCCACATGGTGCAGGTTGACACGGCACTTGTCCGCCATGTCCAGGAAGTGCTGTGCGTTCATTTCATCCAGTAGGATGTAGACTGGGACCCGGCGGGCGGCAGCTTCCAGCACTTCGCTGAGCAGGTCCACATCGGTGAACATGTCCATCACCACAGCCACCACCTGGGAGGTCGGGTCAGGACGGAAATCAGGCTCGCCTGCTGTCCCATGCCGTTCTCCAGCCTTATCGCTGGACCTCTGGATCAGCCACCCTGTACAGTGCCACTTGCCCCTCCCAGAGAGCAAGGCCATGTCGGTTAAAGCGCAGGAGGAAGGGACCCAAAAGAAGGGTGTGTAGCTGCTGCCCCGGTTGGGGGTGCCTAAGGGAACCCGAAGATAAGCAGGGCCTGCAGGCTCATCTGTGGGCAGAGCACCCTGGATGGGCACGACCAAGCAAAGGGAGTCTTGAAAGCCTCGTGCCCTACAGATGGCCAGGCTGCCCCTGCCCCAGTTCTGCCCTGGGTGGGGGTCGCTGCTCAGGGCAGGGGTCTTTAGCATCTGACCCTGCTGCCTCTGTCTCCACGATTTAACAGGCTCCCTTTGCTGTTTGCCAGCTTCTTGGTAGGAGTTAAGACACCCTCAGCTGGTCAAGAGCCATCCAGGCTGGAGACTGCTGTCTCATCCTGGAGCCACTGAGTTTCCAGGCACAGGCCATGACGCTGCAGAGGCTACACCCTTGCAGCCCCAGAAGAATACTGCCAGGGAGCTCCCCCTGCAGCTTCAGCCCAGGCTCGCCCCACCAAAAGCTGGTCACGCTGTCATTCTCCCCTCGCTCCCCCTGCCCTGCCCTTGCTGGTGAACCTGCTGGGCAGAACGGATCATCCTTCGAGCTTCCTCCTTGATGCTGGGGCTGTCAGGTGGTGGTGGCTGCACCAGTGTTGTTACCTCCGTGCCCTGGAAACCGAAGGTCAGGGGCCAGCCCAGGTCAAGTTCAGGTACAGCCTGGTCTGAGTTCACTGGCCAGTAGGTGCCTGAAGAGCCATCCATGTCCACATCAGGAGGGCTGCCTTCAGGGGGCTCTCGGGCAACATACTGTGGGGGCTGCAGGTGTCGGCTCACATGTTCCAGCTCTTCAGGACACAGGAAGTCAGGTGCCCCCTCAGATGCCAGGAAGCGGCTATAGGCCTCTGACCCACCCTCAGCCAGAGCGTCCACTGCTAGGCGATAATATTCTTTGTAGTGAGGTGGCAGGTACCCAGGTGCCAGTGGGTTGTCCCCTTGAGAGGAGCTCTGGGAGCGACGGGCCATGTTGGGGCCTAGGGCCTGGAGGGGCAGGGAGACACATTACCAGAGGGACTGGGGATGGCATCCTCTACCCTCTGGAGTAGACACACACTGTAAGCTGGAGTTTAATCCCTGCTTGGAGGCCTTACAAGGGACCAGCCAAGTCAGGCTCATAGAAGGCATCCTGGGCCCTAGTAGCTCTCTTGAAGGGAGGGGTGTAAGCAGAGTGCCAGGGCATAGGTACTATCTCTCCTTCCTCAGGCCTCCCTGGTTGGTCCCTGCTCTCACCAGCAGCCAGGGACTGTTCCCCTCCCCAGTTACTCTATGACCTTTGTGGCCCCAGAAGCTTTTGGGGTTTCTTTTGCCATAAATATATATTTAAAATATTTTATGACTGTTACTTTAAAGACAAATATTAAGCCAGGCTGGGTTCTATCACCATACACGCTTTTTTCTTCCTATTTTAAAACATTAACATGTTCACAGGCCCCTGGCACTGTACCTGCAGGAAGCACAGGTGCTGCCCACATTGCCTGTATGTCCTCGAACCCCTTGGAAACCCTGGGCAGGTTAGTGAGCCTCTCTAGCCTGTTTCCTTTGCTGTACATTGCAGCTGAGGCTGGCATGACACCACACCTGGTCCAGGTGAGCAGTGAGTGAAGCACACCAGCACCTTCAGCCCCACCCACAGCTCCTCTCTGTCCTTGGGGTTTCACACAGTCTTCCTGGGTCTCACAACACTAACCACTGGACTTTGTCCCTGTCCATGAGTCTCCTTTTCTCTGGCCCATTCCTTGGCCACTTCCCCATCCTTGATAAAACCTCCCTGGGCCTTGTCCCGAGTGCCTACAGGTTCTGCAGGGCCTGCACTTCGTGCCTTCCTAGATGTTGCTCTCCATTGTGGTGCCACTTTCTGCACTCAGAATGAAGTCACAGCCTTTGCTGTGCCTATAGAGTGTGTCCTGGATTCCTCACTTCTCATGCCATCACCCATGCCCCCACCAGAGGCTCCAGTCCACCCTGCTCTTGAAGGCCTCCACAGGGGCCTGGCCTCTCTGGGAACCGTCAGATGAAGCCTCGACTGGGCTCCCAGGTGTCTGAACAGATCACTTAACTACCTGGATACCTGCCCTCCAGCCCAGGAAGGAGAACCCTGGGGATCACTCACCCCATCCCTAACCTGAGGGGTAAGGGCAGCTGTTTTGCCTAGTACACAGGTGCCCAAATGTTAGTACTGGCTGGGGAAGCAGAGTGGGTCTGCCAAGGAGTGTGCCTCAAGGTGTGGCTGCACATGGTTGACAGGATGGGGGTGCCGGCCAGCTGGACTAAACTAGGGTAAAGAGACACTTGCCTGAGGATGGTGGGCTCAGCCCAGCGGCTGTTGTCTGCCCTGGGGGTGACACACTAACTGGACACTGAATGCAACAAGGGCATCCCTTTTTTTTTTTTTTTTTTTAGACAGAGTCTCACTTTGTCACCCTTGGCAGCTCACAGCAACCTCAAACTCTTGGGCTCAAGTAATTCTCTTGCCTCAGCCTCCCAAGTAGCTGGGACTACAGGCACAACCACAACACCTGGCTATTTTTAGAGACAAGGTCTCGCTCTGGCTCAGGCTGGTTTCAAACCTGAGCTCAGGCAATCCACCTGCCTTAGCCTCCCAAGTGCTGAGATTACAGGTGTGAGCCACCATGCCTGGCCTGTGAACACCCTTTTGTCCCACTAGGTCCACCAGCCCTAGGGATGCTACCAGGCCCAATTGTCTTAGGAAAAGCTATCCCAACTGCATCCACATGTCTGACATGTGGTCTGGGTAATTGTCCTGGTTGTCCCAGGAGCAAACCTGCCTGTGCTGGTGGGGCCATCCATTTACCCTTCCACGTCTGGCTGTACAGGGGCAGTGTGACCACACAGGTTTGGGGGAACTACCCTGATGATTGTACTTGAGGAGACTCTTCTGAGCTGGGGAGGACTTTGGAAGGGTTATCACTGCCCTTCTGATTACACTTGGAGGGGAATCATCACAGTGCCCAGGCTGTGCATACCAGGGGCGAGGCCCCTGTGGGGAGAAGCCTTCCCTGCAATGTGCCTGGTCAGGAAGGGGAACCCACTTAGCCTTGAGCAGAGAAACCCACAACCTCCAGCAACTTCATTCCTTGCCTTTTTGCTTTCATTGTGTCCTTATGCCCCTAGACCAGCAGTTCTCGACCTGTGAGTTGCAACCCCCAGGAACTGTATTAAAGGGTTGTGGCACTAGGAAGGTCGAGTACCACTGCCCTGGACTGTGCACTGGGCTGTAGCCACTGCCCAGCTTGCAATGGAAGTCCCCAACAGCCTGCTCCCCACACGTTTGCCTACAAAGGGGAAGGAGGGTTATCCCACCCTGTGAGTGACTCAGCAGGAATCAGCTCCTCTGCCGACCTCTGACCTGAAGCCAGACAATGTCTCCAAGGCTGTCACCTAGGACTTCAATGGGCCCCATCGTTCCCACCCTGACAGGAAGTGGGGTGTCTACTGGAAAGAGGATCCTATCAGAGCAATCTGGAGGCCGTACACGAAGTGGGATGACTCCATGCCAAGTACCCATGCAGGAGCAGAATGCTTGGAGGCTTTAGGCAGCGGGGAGGCGGACGAGAAGCGGGATCCGGGCACACGGGGTTCACAGACCGCAAGTCAGAGTTGTAGCTTGTGGGGTGGTCACCGCAGAGCCGAAGGTCAGCGAACCCCAGCAAGTTAGCGGCTCCATGGGCAGGGGTTCTGATTCGCCCACACCAATCCACGGACGTGGGCCGAAGGACGGGGAACCCCGCTTTCCCTGCCCACCACGCGGGGCTCGAAGCCGCGCCCTGCTCATCCCAGTCCATGGCAGTCTGGGCAGGGCGTCCTCAGGGATCCAGGCGGTAATCAGCACCCTCTTCAGACCCCAGGTAGGCCGCGAGGGGGTTAGGAGAGCCGGGCAGGCCTACCCAGGCCCCGGGCCCTTTCCCTCTTGGCTCTTCCTAGGCCAGCGTCGTGCGAGGACGCTCGCGGCCCTGTCCACACCATGGCACCCCTCCTCCCCCAGGCCCCGCGCATGCGGCTGACCTCCACGCCCACAGCCCCTCTCTCGGTCGAGCGGCCCCGGCCCAGGTGAGGGACCGCTGCCCAGGTGGGACCGCGCGGAGGGGCGCCCGCCCCAACCTGCGCCTCCCGCGCGTTCCGCCCCGCCCTGCTCGGGCCGGGGAGGGGGCCCTACCTGGCCAGGTGAGCGGGGTCTCGGCACAGGGGCAGCAGGAGCCGACCGCCGCCCAGCGGCCTCGCGGTCCGGTCCGTCCTGCAGCCACTCCCTGCCGCGGCCAGCCCGCCCGCCCGGCCTGATTCACGCGCCCGCCCCCGCCCCGCCCCGCCCGCCGCCGCGGCCTCCTGCCTGCCCGGGCAGCACCTGGGGGCGGGGCGGCCCCACCCGCGGCGCGCCCGCATTCCTGCGCCCTGCGCCGCCGCAGCCCCTAGCCGCCCTCGCCCCCTGCCCCCGACCTGCCCCCGGTCCCTAGGCCCCAGACCCGGCCCTCCGGACCCGTCCGTGGCCTGAAGCCGTGCGCCCTGGGACCCTGGCCCCACGTCGCCCTAGACCACTAAGGGCCCTACTTCCAGGAGCCCGAGACCTCAGGAGCCCATCTGTTAACTGAGGATCAAAGTCCCTAGCGTGCCCCTTGACCCTCGCCCCGGAAGTTCGGGTGACTCGGAAGTTCCGGCTCAGTCGCTAGGATACGGGCTAGCTCCGACGCGAGGGGTGGGGCTTGTGGCTTTCCTGGGCTAGTTGGGAGAGGCAGGTGAGACAGGTGAGGTCGCCCGGGCCGGGCCACGCCTGGAGACCCCTCGACTATAGAGGGCCCCCTCACCACTCACCCGCCACACAGACACCCACACGTTTAGGGGATCTGGCCTGCAAGAGGACCCCCGAATTCCAGTTTCTTCACTGGAGGCCCACACCGTTGCCCACAAATACTTGGGACCCCAGAGGCACAGGCCCCCACTGAGCCCCCATAGTCCTCTCCTATCCTCCTACACTCATAGGGGACCCTATACACACGGACCCCCCATGAACACTTACCCCACAAGCACAGAAGACCTCTCAGGAACATAGAACCCTGCAGGACAGCAAACCCTGCACTGCCAATCATGCACACACGTCTACACACACAGGGGAGCTCCCACTTGCACATGGGGATCCCTCAGGCACTTGCCCAACAAATGGGATGTCACATACGCAAACCACCCGTGCATACCAACTAAAAGCACAGGGACCCTGTGTGTACATGGGAAGTCCCCCATGCACACAGGGATCTGGTGTGCTGCCAAGACCCACATACTGACATGCCCCTGGTGCACACAACTACTGAGCACACCCCAGCCCAGCCACCCCTCAGGCCCTGGTGTAGGACCCCTCCCCCACAAAAGCCTTGCTCTGCACAGAGCCATCTGTCCAAGCCAGCTCTCTGCTGCCTTGTCACTCTCTCCCTAGCTCTGGCCCTGCCTGTACCCTTTCTGCCAGTCTTCTGTCATCTCCTTCCTCTTTGTCCCTCGTGCCATGTCATCCCTATTATCTGTTTTCAGGGTCATTCTCAGTTCCATTAGTTATTCCTCCAAACACTAAGTGACCCACAGATGCTAGCACAGTGGGAACATGGGCATGGGTCAAACTAGTGCTCAGACAACTGTGCTGCAGTAGGTGCAGGGCTCTGGGTCATCAGGGAGGATCCCCATCAAGGTGGAGCAGGCAGAAGAGGCCCCCCCAGGGGCAGTGAACTTGGCGGTCAGTTGGATGGGCTAGAGAGAGGGGTGTTGCTCCTGAGACCCGAGAATAGCATCTGCCAAGGACAGAAAAGGTTCAGGAGTCAGCTTGGTTCTGAGAGAAGAGAGGGAGGTGGCTTCAGCAGAGGCAGTTCACACATAGTGGAGGGGGGGCAGGCCAGCAAGGGTTGGGGCACAAGTGGAGGCAAGATGCTCTTGCCTGCTTACACTGCTGGGCGCACTCAGGGATAAACAGGGGTGGGCAGGAAGCCAAGAAAGCCACTTCAGAAGCTGTGTTGGGACAGTCTGTCCACCAAGGCCCATGGCAGTGTAACACTATTCTCCCCAAACTGTCCCTGCCACTCTGAGCATACCCTTCCTGCAACTCTCCTATCCACTTCCAGGAGAATGAGCAGCAAGAAGAGGGTGCCCAAAGCTGCATCAGGGAAGTGGCAGAGATCCCTCCCAGAGTCCAGGCCAGGAGCTGCTGCTGGTGAGTGTGCCATTCAAACACTGACCTGGGAGACCCTCTATGCCACCCAGGGACACCCACTCTGGGAAAAGTGGCCTTCAGGAGATCTCCAAATGGGGGTTAGGTGTGACATTCATCCCAGATGCTGGCCCTGAGTCTTGTATCCCTGCAAGAAACGGCCTGGAGCAGTGTTCAGAAGAGCAGAGTTACAGAGCACGGAGATGGGGCAGGCACAGATGAGTGGGAGGAGCCCAGTGGCAGAAACTGGGTTTTGAAGCAGAGTAGGGCTAAATCCAAATTGGGGTCTCAGGCCATGTATGTGTTCCGCTGTGACTTTCTGCTCCTGGGTCATACTGCATTTCCCTTGGCCCGCTTCTTTGCTCTCAGGCCAATCTCTCTATAGCCACATCCAGTTTGAATTGGCTCCATCCTACTGTGGGTCGGAAGGGGACCACTTCCCAAGTTCCCTCCTTCAACAGTTATCACTCCCCCTCTGAGGCCCCTTTATTCTCTGTCACAGCTGCAAACACCTTCCAAGCTTCAGCCTCAGCACCCAGGCCCACCCTAGGTCTGTGCTCACTAAGTGGGCATACCACCTGCTCCCTAGATGCTCCCTTGGCTCAGAGCAGGCCTGGCATAAGCCCCTGGACACCAGAGAGCTCCCAGATTCACAAAATCTGGTGACCTAGTGGTTACTGCTGCTGTGCACCAAGCTAAGGTTAGATCCTGGTTCCTTAAAATAGCCCCAGCTGCGTCTGAGGCCTGCAATCCTCCTGGAATGAGGATAATGAGCACAAGCCTGCGTGCTGCTTTGTGATCTCAAGCCTCAGTACAAGCCTCCAGTAAATAGGGAGAGGGCAGGAGGCCTAGCAAGCTGTCCAGGACACTGTGTTGGGGACCCGTGGGCCTCAGTTCTGCTTCCTGCTAACTGTGCACCCAGACCCTTACCCCACAGCTAAGCCACACACTGCCCAGGACAGCTCCTGGGGCTGCCTGCTCTGCCTGACTCCTCTATCCCTGGACAGGGACCCACTCTCTACCCCTGAAGCACTGGGCAAGTGGGTTGGACTTGCTGTCACTTGGTTTTAGAGTGCCCTGTGCAGTGGGTATCAGTCTCCCTTGGCAAATGTGAGGATGGCCCCACAGATGTCCTGCAGCCAGCCTGGCCTCCTGGCCCTCCACAGGCATCTATGGGTTGCTCAAGCAGCCACTACCCCAACATAGACTGTCTGCGACCCCTTCCCCACCCTACCCCACCAGCCTTACCTGGCCTTGGGTCTGCAGTCCCTCGAGGCCCTCATAGTGGAGCTGTTCCAGGGCCATGGCCAGCTGTAGCCCCTCCAGGTGCACCCAGGCCTGCTCCTCCTGCCACATCTGCATCTGCAGCTGGACCTGCCGCTGCCGGTCCTCCAGCAGCAGCTGCTCCTGGGCCAGGCACAGCTGGACCTCATGGAGTCTCAGCAGTTCTGGGCCCAAGGAGGGCATGGGAGCCCCTGGCCCATAGTGCTCCATGTACCCAGGGAGGACTAGCATCAGCTCAGACCCCAAGGCAGCGGCCTGCGTGGGCCTTGAGGCTGCCTGTGGCTGCTCTGGCTTGGCCATCCTGGGTTGTCTCTGGGGAGCTGGCTTGGTGCTGGTCACGTGCTCTGTAGGGGCCACCCCCATCTCACTCCGAGGGCCCCCTGTGTCCGGGGGCGGGGGCTCAGCCTCAAGGCCTTGCTGCTCAGGCACCCGCTGGGCCCTGCCAGCCTTCCTGGCTCGGGGTTTGCGAGCTCGACCTCGTTTCCCAGACATAGTCCTGGATACACCTCTTTCACTAGGTGTCTGCTCCCTGGGGGTCCTGGCTCCTCAGCTGCCTGACTTCAGTCAGACCAGCTCAGAGGACATCCATGGGAGGCCACAGTGGCTGCTTGCCCCATGCCCCACTCAGCCTCTGCTCCTGTACACCTCCAGTCCCTCCCTGCCCCTTGGCTGGTGCCTGTAGCACTGTGGCTCCGGGCCTGGCTCTGCCTACGGGCCTTGCCAGCCCCACTCGGCGGGGCTGGGCCACGCTAGGGAGTTTATAGGGACTCTGTGGCGTGGTGGCTCACGCAGGCTGAGAAGGTTGACTAACGTGCTGACACAGGATACAGGACTTTACGGGCCACAGGCCTTGTTGGCTAGGCTGGGAGGGAGACTGAGAAACTGGAGGAGGCAGCTCTCAGCAGCTAGACCTCGGCTACATACAGCACCCAGCGTGCCTGGTCCTGCCCTGGGCGGGTACTAGTGCCCCCCACCTGCCCCACCCCAGTTCCCCTGTTCCACCCCTGGTTGCTGGAAACTCAAACTGCAGGCCACAGTGCCAGGAGCTGCATCCTGGCTGCACTGACCATCTGGACCCAGACCTTCACTGGACACAGACAACCCCAACTCAACTGGCCAAGGGGCCCTCCCTTCACCCGTCCCCACCCCCAGCATCCCCGTGGGCCCAAACTGCACTCAGAGTTAGCAAGTTCAGAGGAGCACCCCTGGGCTTCGAGCTTGCCTGGGGTATTCTGTGGAGAAGACAGACCCAGTTGACCTGGAGAGGTGGACTTCTGCTGGGGCCAGGCTCAGGCTGCTGTGTGCAGGCTGCTGGAAGAGAATGGGCCCTCAAAGGCCCAGATAGCATTTTGTGTACTGATGGGGCAGAAAGAATCCTGCCTACTCCTGGGGGCAGGGTGGGGGCTACTGATGTCATCCTGGTTGGGGTCCAGCCGCCCTGCCCCCTGAAACCAGGGCCTGCCTCTAGGCCTGTGGGGGGGGGGGGTGCAGGGCCAGCCTCCAATGCAGGTTCCTTGGGCTTCCTGTTGGAAGGTAGGCTCCAGATGGCCTCCTCCCCAGCATTTCCTCAGCCCGGGGCCACTGACTCACACCCACGCCCAGGGCCAGCCGTCTCTGTCACACTGGCTGGACTTGTTAGTCTGGCCTGGCTTGCCCAGGGCACCACCTCCCAGTCAGACCTTGGCCCTTGGCCCTTGCCCGGTAGGCCTCAGGAGATGGACACCTACTACCAAAGGAGCACTGAGTTGGACACGCAGAGAGGAGGAAGGGCCTGGGAGGGAAGTGATCAAAGTACTGGGTGGGGCCAGTGTTGGGGGACAGGACCAGTAGGCAGGACTGCAGAGGGGTCAGCTGGTGAGGTCCTCCTACCAGAGGCTGCATCACGCCCATCCTGTGGCTTCTGGCCCCTGAGCGCTGGTGCATTTCTCCCAGCCGGCCCTCACCAGTCCCCCCAACCCCCAGGGCAGGGTAGTATTTGCTGCTGGAGGACGCCGTCCAGCTGCTCATTAAAGGTGTCGCGTGCGCCTGCCTCATGAGCCAGCTGCGGTAGGAGCGCCCTAATAGCCAGGACGCAGCAGCCCCATAAACGCCTCCTGCGGTGGGAGGAGAGCTCCCAAGCCTCGGCCGCGCTGACCGCCCCTTTCCCCCAGGGAAGCCCGGAGACAGCCGCCTGCAGCAGAGGAAAACGCGCGGGCTGGCGAGTGAGCCCGCGCCCCGCGACCCCCCCGAGGCCCCGGCAGGTGAGAGTGCTCTGCGCGCTGGGGATGGGGCGGGCGGACGGGACCGGCGCTACCCTGGACAGCAACGTGACCAGCTGGATGTGGGCGCGTGTGCTCGTGCACGTGCGGCGCTCCCGCTCCTCGCTCTCGGCGCCCGCCTGCAGCCGCGACCTCTGGTGGCAGGAGAGGGAGGCGGCCCGGGCGGCAGGCGGGAGCGCTCCTCGCGGAGCCCCGGGCCACTCCTCCT
The DNA here is from genome assembly GCA_963573935.1 of Arctocebus calabarensis. NCBI lineage: Eukaryota > Metazoa > Chordata > Mammalia > Primates > Lorisidae > Arctocebus > Arctocebus calabarensis. Next base: position 7,413 of record CAUYON010131351.1, on the reverse strand, counting down.
TGCTCCGTGGCTCCCACTCCGGTGTCCCCCGCACTGCTCTCAGATCGGTGTCTTCAGCTCGCATGGGTCTCCACATCGGAGGCCGAACTCACCGGCTCCTCTGCCCCGCCCTCGTGCCCTTCCTCTGGTGACAGCTCTCCCAGGGACGCAATGTCCCGCCTTCTCCCGTATACAGATCATTCTGCTCTCTTTTCTGCCTCAGTGCCACCAACTCCTCATCCCCCATCACACTGTGCCCTCAACTGACCTTCCACTCTGCTGCTCTTGAGTATTCTCTGTGGGCGGGCAGTGTCCCTGTCCCGTCCCAGGGTTGCATCGGACACTTACGCGTCCCTGCTTAAGACTGGGCCGCGCTGGCTGACCCTCCAGATCAAGTGTCAGCACCTCCAGTCACCTGCGCATATCCCGAACTCCAATCACCTACTCATCCCCCCAGCGTCTCCAGACACCTGTGCGCACCCCCAGTGCCAGGATGCGAGATGCGAAGCCTACGCCTTGTGCTAGGGACAGGGTGCACCACCAGAGGTCTGTAAAGTACTGATACTGCTTTGGTAAAAGTTGTACATGTCCTGGATTCTGCGCAGTAGAGACAGAGTCCATGAAATGCAGGCAAAGCACAGTGTGCGGGAATGACATCCAACAGCTGGAGCTTTGAACTTGGAGAAGAGACAGAGACGAGGGTGGAGGCAGCGAGCACAGACAAGGCTTGGCCCTCAGCAGCCTGGTACAGCAAGTATCTCTCCGTCCTGAAGCCCAGCTCTACCAGGAGCCCTCTCTTTCCTATCTCGGTGTCGCTTTCCTCACATCCATATTCCTGGTGAGAACACAGGAGGTCCAGGGAAGGAGATGCAGATGCCGCTCATTGTGCTTTCTGGGGAGTGGGCCCCTGTTGAGGTCTCCAGAACAGCCCCACCCCTCACAGCATGGGTGTCCCCGAGCCTTCTGAAGACCATTCCCCTCCCAAGCAAGTGGTTCTCGGGAAGTGGGGTAAATCACGGCCAGTGAGCCTCACAGGCCCTGCTATGGTACAAAAGTTGTACCCAGCTCCTAACCAGTGGCACATGGCGCCAGGCCTGCACAAGGAAGTGGGCAGGAAGGGCGATGCACCTTCAGGAGAAACGCGAATTTCTGCGGGAATAGATGGAGTGCCCTTCACAGTGGAGGGTGTCAAAGAAAAGTGTTCTGTCCCCACGGTGCAGCTGAGGTGAGAGGGTTGCTTGAACTCAGGAATTCAAAAGGAGCCTGAGGGCAGTGTAACATGGTTTCTTGTACCCTCAATGAATACCCAACAATAAAAAAAAAAAAAGCAGCTTGAGGGAGAGTGGGACACAATTAGAAAAACTCAGCTCGGGATGGTAGCTCACGACTATAGTCCCAGCTACTCGGGAGTCTTGGCAGGAGGATCCCTTGAGCCTTAAGAGTTTGAGGCTACAGTAAGTTATGATGAGTCAGGAAGATCCTGTGGGCCCAGAAGGCCATGGCATTCCAGCCTGGGTGACAGAGTGAGACTCTGCCTTAAAATAAAATAAAAGGGGGAAAAGGTGCTCTGCCTCCAGGTGGTGGGTTCAGGGCTGGATGCCTAGAGTTAAGAACACGTGTAGCACCTGCCCTGTGGCCATAGCCATGAGGCTCATGTGCCCTAGGCATAAGCTTTGCTGACTCAGAGGCTTCTTTGCAGTGGGACACCTGGTCAGCATCACATGGACACACTACTTTTACACTCTAGGCCAGTGGTTCTCAACCTTCCTAATGCCGCAGCCCTTTACTACAGTGCCTGTGGGTCGCGACCCACAGGTTGAGAACCGCTGCTTCTATTCCAAGAAATCCATCCAGAGAGCATCTACCCCCAGCCTCCTTGTTAGTCCCCTCAGTCCTGTTTTCTCCAAGTTTCTGATTATCCATGTAAAACTGTTTTGTTCAGTGTGGACAGTTTCTGGTCTAGGCCTAGCTCAGTCTTGAAGAGAGAGTCTCATGTTGTTGGCGTAGCCACCATCCTTGCCACCATTGTCACTCTGTCCCTGGGCCTGCTGGCTGCCCTCTACAGAGCAGCCGTGATGTCCACCCATGACTCTATTGACCTCCCCACCCCGTGATGGACTCTCCCTGGGAGCATCACTATGATACCCAGAGCCAGCTCCATGAGCTTGGTCCCCTGCATCTCTGATGGGCCCAAACTCAAATCTTAGAAAAAAACTTTTTTGCTTTTTTAGAGGTAGGGTCTCTCCCTGTTACTCAGGGTACAGTACAGTGGCGCAATCATAGCTCATTGCAGCCTCAGCTTTCTGGGCCCATGGGATTGTCCTGACTGAGCTGGGACTACAGGTGTGCATCACCATGCCCACTGACCCACCCTTCCCCAGATTCCCATGTCCCTGGCTTATCCATTTCAGGCTCCTGATGAGACAGCCCAGCCCCTTCAGTACCCAAGTCAGATGCAGTGCTCAAGTGACCCTTCCCGCCCACCGGGTGCTCAGTGGGGGCTGTCCCTCTCTGCTGACCCTCAGGTCTTCCTCCTTCGGGATCAGGGGCTGTGTGTGGTTGGCAGTCAAGCTGGAGTTAACACCAGGTGTGCAATGACTGTGTACCGAGCCCGAGCGCCCTTGCCCCTGCCCATCCATGCAACTCCCAGGAGGTGTGACATGAATGTTTGGGCCATGGGAGTCACTCATGCCATCTGAGCCAGACCCAGGGCACGTTGTTTCTGCCATGCAGTGGATAACTGCCGTGTAGCCCACTGTCACACGCAAGTGGAGCTCAGGAAGCCCAGCTCAAGACGGCTGCCTCCAGCTGCTGCAGGAGGCAGGGGTGTTTTTCCCATGGGGGAGTTTTCTACCACAGAAGGTGCAGCCTTGCTCCAGACCTGCAGAGGTCTGTGCTGCCACAGTCTCTCTGGGGCTCCAGAGGGTTTTGATCTGCTCTGGGGAAGACGCCACTGCTGTGTGACACTCACTCACTGGTTCTGCCACCTGTTCCGGTGTACAGCAATCTCTCATCTTCCACCTTTTTTAGTTTGTTTTTTGCTCAGGCCAGATAGGTGAATTTAAAGGACATGTTATGGGGGTCAGCCCTCCTGCTCCCTTGGCTCTGATGTCTGCATCTATCACACGGTTCCTCCAGGAAAGCCCTCTGTCTGCCTGACTCACTGTCTCAGTGGTGGGAGCAAGTGTCATGGGCTCCCACTTGGCTCTTCCTACTGTACTGACCCTTGCTTCTCCAGCCAGGGAGCCAGTATAGATTGTGCTAGCAGCTAAGTCTGTCCATCTGAATGCACAGGGCAAATGCGCAGGCCCACTGGCGTCCACTAGCAACGCCTCCGCCCTATAAACAGAGGGCAATGATGATGTTGTAATAGTCCTGGCATTGGTATTTCTTTAATTTTGTTTTTCAGAGATGAGGTCTTGCTCTGTTGCCCAGAGTAGGGTGCAGTGGCACCATCACAGCTCACTCAGCCTTCAATTCCTGGGCTCCAGTGATCCTTCCATCTTCACTACAGCTAGGACTACAGGCTCATGCCAACATTTCTGGCTACTTTTTCTTGTTTTTCATAGAGATGGGGTCTTGCTTTGTTACGAACTCTTGGGTTCAAGTGATCCTCCTTCCTTGGCCTCCCAAAGTGCTGAGATTCTAGGCACGAGCTGCTGGGAGGGAATGTGCCTTCCTCTGCAATATGAGAGCTTTGAGGCTTTGAACTTGACTTGGATCTGAAATTGGTTGGGAGGCTGATGGTTGATGTCAGATTTCTGATCAGCAGAGCCCGGTAGTTTTTTCTGATAATACAAATTGAGTTCTTGTGTCACCTGCAGGCCAAGGCACCCTGACCGCTGCCCAGTGTGGCACTTGTTGTGGTCCACAGCCTTGCCTCTGACACATAACTACTTCTGTTCTAAAATCCATCATCCCCATGGACATTAGGGCAATTGGTCCCAGGGCTGTCCCCCATGTCAGCTCCAGCCTGGCAAAACACAGAGCCCGGAGGGGCTGATGGCTTACTCATCCGTATACTTCTCGTTTTAGAGAGGAGAACCCTCTGAACCTTCCCAGGGATCCTCATCTGGTGCTCATTTTGCAGCTTAATATAAGCCAGTTCCCGTAACCTTTTTTTTTTTTTTTTTTTTTTTGAGATAGAATCTTATTTCGTCACCCTGGGTAGAGTACAGTGGCATCATAGCTCACAACAACTGCAAACTCTTGGGCTCAAGTGATCCTCTTGCCTCAGCCTCCCAAGTAGCTGGGATTATAGACATATACCACAACATTCACCTATTTTAATTTTTATTTATTTATTTTTTTTGAGACAGAGCCTTAAGCTGTCACCCTGGATAGAGTGCTGAGGCATCACAGCTCACAGCAACCTCCAACTCCTGGGCTCAAGAGAGTCTCCTGCCTCCGCCTCCCAAGTAGCTGGGACTACAGGCGCCCGCCACAACGCCCGGCCATTTTTTGGTTACAGCCGTCATTGTTTTTTGGCGGGCCCGGGTTGGATTCGAACCTGCCAGCTCAGGAGTACGTGGCTGGCGCCTTAGCCCGTTGAGACACAGGCGCTGAGCCCATTCACCTATTTTTAGAGACAAGGTCTCACTGGGTCTTGAACTCCTGAGCTCAGGCAATCCACCTGCCTCAGCCTCCCACGTAGCTAGGGTTATAGGCACATACCACAACACCCACCTCTTTTGTAGAGACAGGTCTTGCAGTGGCTCAGGCGGGTCACCAACTCCTGAGCTCAGGCAATCCACCTGCCTCAGCCTCCCAGAGTGCTAGGATTACAGGCATGAGCCTAAATTTTTGTTTTGAATTAGCTATTGCTTCAGAGCAGATTTGTACTTCTCTGCCAGTTTTGATATTGGGCTCTAATTATTGGCCTAGGGGCAAGGAGGGGTGATAGGGACATTATCTTTCAAGGTACCTATCTACTTTGGGTGAGGTTGGTCCATGGTCTGCAGAAAGGGAAGATGCCTTCCTCAGCTGCAGCTCAGAAGGGCACCTCCTCCAGGCAGTGGGCCAGTGCTGGGCTGAGCCTCCCACTGGGCACACAAAGCCCTTTTGCTCCCTTGGCCTCCCAGGCTGTTTCTCATACCCCTTGTTGGCAGAATAGAAAAAGAAGACACCTTACAGAGGAAAAATTGTGGCTTGCAGAGTCCTGGGTGCAGCATTACAAAGCCCAGTAAAGAGGGACGGACTTGGGACCGAGATAAGAGTTCTGGGGCTGACACAGCGCACCCCAGATGGCCATCCTCTGAGTGCTCTTCCTGTTATACCCGAAGTGAGTGGAATAGAGAAACGCCAGCATACTGAGTACAAAATAAGTAGGGTCCTTCACTGGCTGGAGGTCAAGAGCAGGCTTGCAGTCTCTCAGCCCTCAGAAGCAGGGGTACAAATTTTTTATAAGGTGCTTTCAGTAGGGGAGGGGGAATTCTTAATGCAAGCCAAGTTTCATAAAACCACCACCTGCAAGGTTAGAGAGTAAGGGGAGTGCTTACAAGGGAGAACTGTGCTTTCATGGGATTTTGCAGTTTTTTGCTAAACTGTGCAGCTTTCAGCTGAGTTTAAAGGGGGAGTGTTGAAAGCCCTTAGCAAAGTGAAGTCTGGCTCTATGTACAAAGTGGAGTTAGGGTATCACAGTCCAAGCACATCTCATCTCTCAGGCGACACCTTTATGCTTCTTCCTGACAAAACACAACTGTCCTTCACACAAGGAAAGATCTCATCATCTCTCTCTCTCTCTCAAAAAAAGGAAACCAAGTCCCCACAGTCATCTCTGCATTTCTGGGTAGTGGTAATTACACCTCAGATTTATTCACGTCCTGCCAAGATTTTCTGTAATTTTTTTTTTTTTTTTTGAGATAGAGCCTCAAACTGTCGCCCTGGATAGAGTGCTGTGACATCACAGCTCACAGCAACCACCAATTCCTGGGCTCAAGCGAGTCTCTTGGCGCTGCCTCCCAAGTAGCTGGGACCACAGGCGCCTGTCACAACACCTGGCCATTTTTTGGTTGCAGCCGTCATTGTTGATTGGCAGGCCCGGGCTGGATTCGAACCCACCAGCTCAGGTGTACGTGGCTGGCGCCTTAGCCCGTTGAGCCACAGGCGCCAAGTAAGATTTTCTGTAATTTAAATACCAAACTGTAAAGTTGACCAACACCAACTACTTTAGATAAAATAATCAGAGTAGAAAAGAGAGGCAAAGAAATTAGTTAATATACACACGAAAAGTAAAGAAGAAAATACTGCCACTACTGTCCTCATTTCTATGACTTATCACGAGCTGTAATTGTTATTTTTAACTTTCTCCTTTTTCTTCTTCTTTGTTTTTATAAAGACTATCTTGCTATGTTGGCCAGGCTGCATGAACTCCTGGGCTCAAGTGATGTGCCCACCTCGGCCTCCCAGAATCTAGGTGTGGGCACCTAGCGAGCCCTTGATTCTTCCGTTGCCTGGTCTGCTCACCCTTTGCCCTCCCCTGGCTTGGGCTCCTTACCTGAAGGAGGTTCTTCCTTATTTATTTAGTTCTATTAGTTTTTCATTGCCTTTGTTTTTCAGGGTTTGGTTTTCTTTTTTTTTCTGAGACAGAGTCTCACTATGTCGCCCTGGATGGAGTACCATGGCTTCACAGCTCAAATTCTTGGTCTTAAGCAATTCTCTTGCTTTAGCCTCCCAAGTAGCTGGGTCTACAGGTGCCCACCACAATGCCCAGCTACTTTTTGGTAGTTGTCATTGTTGTTTGGCAGGCCCGGATTTGAACCCGCCACTTTCTGGTGTATGTGGCCAGAGCTCTAGGGCACCGAGCTTGTTTTTTCAAGTTTTTACTGTGGCTAAATACACATAAAATTTACCATTTTAACCATTTTTAAGCACACAGTTGGGAAGTATCACAAACATTTATGATGGTGCAAACCACTGCCACCACCCACCTCTGTAACTCTTTGCATCCTATAAAACTGAAACTTTTACCTCATTAAACACTATTCTCCATCCTTCCTCCCCAGCCTCCAGGTGCTATAAATCACCATTCTATTGTCTGTTTTTGTGATTTTTTTTTTGAGATAGAATCTCACTCTGCTGCCTACATAGAGTCCCATGGTGTCACAGCTCACAGCAACTTCCAACTCTTGGGCTCAAGCGATCCTCCTACCTCAGCCTCCTGAGTAGCTGAGACTACAGGCACCAACCATAGCACCAGGACAGATTTTTCTCCCTTTTTTTTTTTTTTTTTTGTGGAGACAGAGTCTCACTCTATCACCCTCGGTAGAGTCACAGCTCACAGCAACCTCCAGCTCCTGGGCTCAAGCGATTCTCCTGCCTCAGCCTCCCAAGTAGCTGGGACCACAGGCGCCCGCCACAGTGCCCAGCTAATTTTTGATGCTGTTTGGCTGGGGCTGGGTTTGAACCCACAGCCCTCAGCATATGGGGTCAGCG
>CAUYON010131344.1:0-17486 GCA_963573935.1 Arctocebus calabarensis | reverse complement strand
AGGTTTTTTCAATTGAAGTCCTAAGATATTGAGAGAGGTGACCCACATCAACAAAAGCTCTTGAGATCCTCAATGATTTGGAGAGTCCTGAGACCACTGAAGTTTGATGACCACTGTTTCAGGGTTCTCCTGTGGCTGGATGTGCCCCGAGCTCTGCCGGGTCCAGGGCTTTTGTAGTTCACGAGACAGAACCCGGCCAGGGAGCTGCAGCGCTGCCCAGTTGGTGGTTTCTGTCAGCGAGGACTCACCTCCTTCCCCTGTGTTCGGTCTCCTGCGGCCATCATTTAGATCATTTCGGTCATCTAAGGCATCAGCCAAATCAAAATCATTTCCTTCGGGGACCCCAAAATAAAAGAAACAGTCAACTAGTTAATCTATGGATAGAGCCTTTGGATACTGCCCCAGAGGGAGTTCCTTGAGATCCTCCCTTACTGCCCTCTGCAGAGCAGCCACCTTACCTAGAGGATTTACTGGAGCTCTGGGAGTTGCTGGCCTCTTGGTTGTTGTTTTGGTGACATGGTCCCATCTCCCTAAAAAAGGGAGGGAGGACAGCAAAGGAAGCACATTTAGGAACAAAATGCAACAACTACTCATGGCTCAGGGAAGTCACATCATGAATAGAGTACTCTTGTCTTAGTCCTAAAGGCTCCTATATGACCTCTGAAATCTCACTTTGAGATGGATGACACAGATGTAAGGATTTATATCAGTGTCTTTCAATCTTTTTTTATCTCAGAACACACTTGAACCCATCGAACCTATAGTTAAACTTCCATGGCACGTTTAAATTATGTTGATCATGAGAGAGAGAGAAAAAGAGAGAGAGAGAGAGAGAGAGAGACTTACTGTGCTTTGAATTCCTTTTGAAAATAATTTAATTAATGATCTTTAAAAATTTTAGTGGCACACCTAAGATCCTCTTATGGTACACTGGTTGAAAATCACTGGTTTAAATGATGTGGGTTCTGTTCATTTTTCTTCAGGGCATGGGGACTGTAAGGCTGATGCAGTCTCATATGTGACCGGGTGAGTGATAAAGGCAGGACTTAAGCCCAGATTTGTGGGTAATGACCACAAATGTACCAGGGAACTCTAGGGCTTAAACATTACCCTTGAGTTTTCCAGGCCTTGGTTCCACCACTGTGAAACCTGGTCCTTAACCATAGATAATGCTGCCCAGGGACGAACTGAGGTTACATTCCCAGTAGAGAAGGGGCTATTTTATAAAGTGAAAGTGGTTCTAGTTAACACATACACAATTTTATGTAAATATGGTTACTATTGTAAATATTAGGTCTTTGGGCACAACCAGATTCCTTTAAACATACAGATTTTTTTCACATCAATTGACACAGCATGGCCTTCACAAGTTTTCCAATTACTCTTCTTGAACTGTTTCTACTATTGAAGTTAACAGAAGGAAAAGGCAGAAAGGGTGCTACATACAGCAAGCACCCAGAAGAGAAAGAGCAATGTGTGGAGGGGGACTCAATCAATTTTACAGATCAATCATTTCATACCCAAACTGCCCAAGGCCATTTAAAATGCATTGCCTATCATTTTTTGATAGGGCCTCGGTTTTGTTTGTGGATCAAAGAAATGCAGGTCTGAATCTTCTGCAAAAAAAAGTTTAAAAAATACAGTAAGTCATAACCCAACAGCTTAGTAGGAATAAAGAGAGTTATCACATAGTGATAAAAGGATCGATCTACCAGGAAGACATAACAATCCCAAATACATATGCACCTAATGATACAGACTCAAAGCACATGAAGTGAAACCTGATAGAGCTGGCAAGAGAAATAAGCAAATCCACATTTATAGTTGAGAACTTCGCCACTCCACTCTCAGCAACTAGTAGAACTTCCACACTGAAAATTTGCAAGGCTATACAAGAACTAAACAACAAAATCAACCAACGGAATTTAACTGGCATAATAGGACACCCACCCAATCATACCAGAATGAACAATTGTTTAACCATCCATGGAACATTCACCAGAGATCATGTCTTGCACCAGGAAACAAATTTCAACAGTTTGAATGACTCCATTATGGGCAAAGAGACACCACTTAGTATAATTCGAACTAGAAACAAGAAAGAAAAAAAAGAGGAAAAACAAGAAAATCACTAAGCACTTGAAAATTAAACAATATACTTCTAAATAAAACAAGGGTCAAAGAAAAAGCCTCAACAGAAATGATTAAAAATACACAGAAATATTTGAAAATGAAAATACGACATATCAAAATATGTAGGATGAAACTAAAGCAGCACTCCCAAGGAAGTTTACATACTAAATGCTTAGGTTCAAGAAAAAGGTCTAAGGATTAATAATCCAGCCTCCTAACTCAAGATACTAGAAGAAGCTAATCAGATACTAGAAAAACAAAACCAAAATAAGCAGACAGAAATAATGTAAGAACAAAACTCAGTTACATTGGAAAAAAGAAAGCAACACAGAAAAATCAGTGGGAAAAAAACCCTTATTTTTTAAAAATAAACCAAAAGACAACAAAGGAAAAGAAGACAATATGCCAAGATAAGGAATAAAGCAAGGGATATCATTATGGATCCTGTAGCCATTCAAAGAATAATAGAATGCTATGAGCAACTTTATTATGCTCGTATGTTTGACAACTTGGAAGAAATGAACCAATTTTTTAAAAACAATAAACATAATCTAATTTTATGTCCATGAATTAGAAGACACTAATATTGTTCAAGTGACAATATATACTACTAAATGCAATCTCTATCAACATCCTGATAACACTTTTTGAAGAAATAGACAAAACAATCCTAAAATTCATATAGAATCTCCAAGAACCTCAAATAGCCAAAACAATCTTAAAAAATAAGAACTTAGAGGAAGATTCACTTTTCTTGATTTTAAAACATAGTACAAAGCTACAGTTATGAAAACAATGTGTTATTGGCATAAAAGCAAACATATAAACCAATGAAACAGAAAACAAAGTCTAGGAATACACCCTTGCATATATGTTAAATAGATTCTTTCTTTTTTTTTTTTTTTTTGAGACGGAGTCTCACTATGTCACCCATGGTAGAGTGCTATGGCATCACAGCTCACAGCAACCTCAAACTCTTGGGCTCAAGCAATTCTCTTGCCTCAGCCTCCCAAGTAGCTGAGACTACAGGCGTCTGCCACAATGCCCCACTTTTTTGTTGTAGTTGTCATTGTTGTTTAGCAGGTCTGGGCTGGGTTCAAACTCTCCAGCTCCAGTGTATGCAGCTGACGCCCTTGCCACTGAGCTACAAGCATTGAGTCATGTCCAATAGATTCTTAACAAAAACATCAAGACCATTCAATGAGGAAAGGACAGTCTTTTCAACAAATAATACTGAGAAAATTGGATATTCACATGCAAAAGAATGAAGTTAGACCCTGAACTTATGCCATGCAGAAAAATGAATTCAAAATATATATCTAAACCATAAATGTAAGAGCTGAAATTATAAAATTCAGAAGAAAACATTGGAGAAATGCTTCATGACATTGGATTTGGTGATGATTTTCTCACTATGACACCAAAAGCACAGCCAACAAAAACTAAATTGCTCTTCATCAAAATTAAAAACTTTTGGGTATCCAGGGACCTTATCAAGAGAGTGAAAAGGCAAATCACAAGAATAGGAGAAAATATTTGCTATTCATACATTTAATAAAGGATTAATAGCTATACTATATAAAGAACTTCTACAACTCAACACAAAAACAACCAACCTGATTTTAGAATAGACAACAGAGTTGGATATAGACATATCTCCAAGAAGATATACAAATGGCCAATAAGCACATGAAAAGCATTCAGCAGCGCCACATCATAAGGGAAAAGCAAATTGTAATAGCAATGAGATTCCACTTCACAGCCATTAGGATGGCTATTGTCAAAAAAGTAATAGTAACAAATGGTGTTGAGGACATGAAAAATTAGAACCATGGTGTCTGCTGGTAGGAATGCAAAATGGTACAGCTGCTGAGGAAAATGACTTGGCAGTTATTCAAAATGTGAAACACAGAATTACTGTATCATTGGGCAATTTCACTTCTAGGTACATGCCCATGTGAATTAAAAGCAGACACTCAAAACAGATACTTGCACACCAACGATCATGACAACTTTATTCACAACAGCCAAAAGGAAAAAACAAAAATGACTGAAATGTCCTTCAACATATGAATGGATTTAAAAAATACTGTACACACCTATAATGAAATATTATTCAGCCTTCAATGAATGAAATTCTGATAAGTGAAATAAACCAACACAAAAGGACAAATATTGCATGATTCCACTTAAGTCTATTATAGAATGGGCAAATTTTTATAGTCAGAAAGTATAATAGAGGTTACCAGGGGCTGGTGGAAAGGAAGAATGGGGATTTTCTATTTAAGGGTATAGAGTTTCCGGTTTGAAATAATAAAAAACGTTCTAGAAATATATAATGGTGATGGAGGCACAACATATACATATGCTCCATGTTCATGGATTCGACCAAATGTGGACCAAAAATATTCAAAAAACACCAAAACAATTATAAAAATGCCAATTTTTAAAATACAGTATAACAACTATTTACAACATTTGCACTATATTATGAGCAATCTAGACCTATAAGGAAATTAGATCTCCCATTTGATCCTGCAATCCCATTACTAGGCACCTGCTCAGAAGAAAAAAAAAATCCTTTTATAATAAGGACATTTGCACTAGACTGTATATTGCAGCTCACTTTAGAATCAACAAAATGTGGAAACAGCCTAAATGCCCACCAACCCAGGAATGGATTCACAAGCTGTGGTATATGTTTACCAAGGAATACTATTCAGCTATTAAAAAATATGGAGACTTTACATCTTTTGTATTAAGCTGGATGGAGCTGGAACACATTCTTCTTAGTAAAGCATCATAGGAATGGAGAAACAAGAATCCAATGTACTCAATTCTAATATGAAGTCAGTAGACAATCTAATACAAGATGAGGGGTAAGGGAAGCAGGAAGTGGGCAGAGGGTAGGTGGGAGGGGGAGGAGGGCTCATGGTGTATGACACACCTCTTGTGGGGCAGGACAGAATTGTAAGAGGGAATTTATCTAACAAATTCAATCAGTGTAACCTAACCCTTTGTACCCTTGATGAATCCCAAACAATAATAAAAAAAAAAAAGCCACAATGTGTAGAAGGAGAAAAACATAAAATATACTCTCTATGGTCAAAAAAAATAAATTAAAAAAACATATATACACAGAATGCATAGAAGGCTGCTATGTACCAGTATTAGTTTTTTTTCTTGCAGTTTTTTTTTTTCTTTTTTCTGGTGAGGGCCGGGTTTGAACCCAACACCTCCAATATATGGGGCCAGCACCCTACTCCTTGAACCACAGGCGCAGCCACTGCTATGTACCTGTGTGACGATTTCTTGTATATTTAACTATTTTACTTTTTTGTTTCACTTTTACTTGTCTGTTGCTACACAGAACCCATCATAAGAAAGTGAACTACAGTTTTATATCTTCTATACCTTAAAAATTAATATTGTTTTTTATTTTCCTGATTTGTTTAAATGAGTCTTTTGTAAGAATCAGATGGCATTATGCTTGTTGTACAATGCTATACTGGTACAGAAACAGTACTGTATGATATATTTATAAATATTATAATGAAAATATTGGGTTTATGTACTTAGAAATGGTTGTTAAAATTTTTCAACTAGCTTGACTTTTGAAGATACCCTATGTTTGAACCTTGCTTATCATCATATAATATTTTAAATGTAAATATATAATTCTATACTCTGTTCCACTGGAAGAAATTGGCAAGTCATTATGATGTTGACATTTCCAGTAATACTCTTTTTTTTTTTTTACTTTTAAATTTAATTGCTACAATACCAAAAAAAAAAAAAACAAAAACCTCTTAACCAGGGAATATAGAAATTTATGTATATTTTCCTAAATTTTGCCTGTTGGTTATGGTGGAATTAGTGTGTTTTAAAAATGCCTATTAATAACTATAATTCTAAAAAACATTGGTAAAAGATGAAATGCTCTTTCTCTAAGACCAGAAACAAAGCCAGAAACGTCACTCTCCTTACCATTATTTAACATAGTACTAGAAGTCTGAGCACTAGAATAAGAAAAAAAAAAAAACATATATATACAAGTTGGAAAGGAATAACTTTGTCCCTATTTATAGATAATATGATCATATACATAGAAAATTCCAAGAAACCTACCAAAATATCCTATAACTAATAAGTGAGTTCAGCAAGGTCTCAGGACACAAGATCAAGAACTTCAGTTTCATATAACAGCAATGAAAATTTGAAACACAAAATTAAAAACACGTTGCCATTCACAATTTCTTGAAAGAAGATAAATATTTAAGTATACACTTAAATAGGACCAGTATACTGAAAATTACCATATTGTAATGAAAGCAACCAAAGAAGACATAAATAAATGGAGAGATATACTGTCTGTATTCATGGACTGGCAGACTCAACAAAGTAAAAACATCAAGTCTCCCTAAACAGATATATTATGTTTAACTAAGTCCTATTACAATCCTAGCAGGGATTTTTTTTTCAGACATAGACAAATATATTCCAAAATTTTTGTGAAAAGGCACAGCCCTAGAATAGTTAAAAAAATAATCTCAGAAAAGAATAAAGTGGGGCCAGGCACAGTGGCTCACTGTTGCAATCCCAGCACTTTGGGAGGCCAAGGCAGGAGGATCTTTTGAGGCCAGGAATTCTAGAGCATCTTGGGCAACACAGCAATATTCTCTCTCTACAAAAAAATAAAATAAAATAAATTAGCCAGGCATGGTGACATGCACTGTAGTCCTAGCTACTCAAGAGGCTGAGCCAGGAAGATCACTTGAGCCTTTGAGCTGGAGGTTGCAGTGAGTTATGGACATGCTACTGCACTCCAGTCTGGGTGACAGAGTTAAGGACCCAGTATCACAAGAATAAATTAAAAAGAATAAAGTGGGATAAATCACTCCAACCAATATTAAGGCTTACTTTATAGCTACAGTAATCAAGACAGTGACATAGATAAACACATATATTGAAGTGATTTTTTTTTTTTGAGACAGAGTCTCATTTTTGTCGCCATCCATAGAGTGGTGGGGCATCATAGCTCACAGAAACCTCAAACTCTTGGGTTCAAGTGATTCTCTTGCCTCAGCTTCCCAAGTAGCTGGGACTACAGGCACCTGCCACAGTGCCCGGCTATTTTTAAGAGATGGGGGTCTCACTTTTGCTCAAGCTGGTCTCAAACCTGTGAGCTCAGGGAAATCCACCCACCTCGGCATCCCAGAGTGCTAGGATTACAGGCGTGAGCCACAGTGTCCAGCCTATTCAAGTGATTTTTGATAAATGTTCAAAAGTAATGTGATGGAAGAAGGACTCTTTTCAACAAATGATGCGAATTGGACATCCATAAACAATAATGAATTTCGATCTAATCCTCATACCTTATAAAAAATTAACTCACAGTAGATGATTTTTAACTTAAATGTAAAATTACAAAACTTTCAGAAGCAAAACATAGAAAAAAATCTTTGGGACTAAGGGTTTGATAAAGACTTCATACAACTGACAACAAAACCATGATCCATAAGAAGAAAAATGATCCATCAGACCTCATCAGAATCAAAACATACCCTCTGGAAGAGACCCTGTTAATATAATGGAAAGACCCTACTTTCAACAATGGATGGATCATCCAGACAGAATAATCAATAAGGAAACAGAAATAGCAGACTACAACAATGCTCTAGATCTAGACCAATGTACCTAACAGACATCTATAGCACATTTCATCCAACAGCAACAGAGTACACATGGAACATTCTCCAGAATAGGTCATATGGTAAACCACAAAACAAGCCCATATTTCATAAGGTTGAAATCGTATCATTTTTCTGCCCACAATAGTACAAAACTAGAATTTAACAGAAAATTACAAAATTCACATATTTGTGGGCATTAAACAATATGCTTCTGAATAACCAATGGGCCAAAGCACCGGCCCCATATACCGAAGGTGGGGGGTTCAAACAATTATCTTTAGACAAATGAAAATGGACACACGGCACACCAAAACTTAGGGGATGCAGCAAAAGTGATTCTGAAAGGGAAGTTTATAGCAATACGGAAAAGGAAATATAAAGAAAAAGGAAATACCTTAACCTAGTTTCTCATTTCCAGGAACTTAGAAAAACAATACTTCTTTCCAAAAGGGATGTATTAGCTTGCATTTCCACCAGCAAATGCAGAAGTGTTCCCTTTGCTCCACATCCATGCGAACATCTGTAGTTTTGGGATTTTGTTATGTGAGCCACTCTTACTGGAGTTAGATAATAACTCAAAGTAGTTTTGATTTGCATTTCTCTGATGATTAAAGATTATGAGCATTTTTTCATGTGCCTGTAGCCCATGTGCCTATCTCCTTCAGGGAAGCTTCTGTTCAAGTCCCTTGCCCACAATGAAATGGGATTGCATGCTAATACGTCCCTTTTGGAAAGAAGTATGGAAATACTCAGGGATCTAAAAGTAGATCTGCCGTTCGATCCTACAATTCCTCTACTAGTCTATCCAAAAGACGAAAAATCACTTTATAACAAAGATAGTTGTACCAGATTATTCATTGCAGCTCAATTCATAATAGCCAAGTCATGGAAGAAGCCCAAGTGTCCAATGACCCATGAATGGATTAATAAATTGTGATATATGTATAGCATGGAATATTATGCAGCCTTAAAAATATGGAAACTTTACCTCTTTTATGTTTATATGGATGAAAGTGGAACATATCCTACTTAGTAAAGTATTTCAAGAATGGAGGAAAAAGTATCCAGGGTACTCAGTACTATTATGAAACCAATTTACAATCACTCACACTTTCATATGAAGAATAGATCACAACTATAACCCAGGATGAAGGAGGGATGGGGAGGGGGATGGAAAGGGATGGGGGAGGTCTGATGGAGTGAGGGTGAATGGCGGGATCACACCTATGGTGCATATTGCAAGGGTACATGTCGGATCTATTAACTATAAAGTATAAATGTCTTAACACAATTATTAAGTAAATTAGGTAAAGGATATATAAACCAGTATGATGTAAGCATTCCTAGTTGTATATGAAATCAGCACATTGTGCCCCATAAATGCATTAATGTATACATGATCTACCTCTTTATGATTTAATAAAAAAAAAAAAAGAAAGAAAAACCATAGCAAACTAAACTCAAAGTCAGTAGTAGGAAGGAAATAAAGATCACATGAGAAATAAATAGAGGTTAAAAAAAAGTAGAAAAGATCAATGGTTAACACTGAAAGCATTTCCTCTACAATCAAGAACAAGACAAAGATACCTACTCTCAGCACTTGTATTTAATATAGTCCTAGAAATTCTAGCCAAAGTAATTAGGGAATAAAAAGAAATAAAAGGCATCCGAAACTGAAGGAAAAAGTTAACTTGTTTCTGTTTGTAGAGGACATGATCTTTTGTATAGAAAACCCTAAAGACTCTATCAAAAAACTGTTAGAACTAACAAATTTAGAAAAGTTGAAGGATACAAACTCATCACACAAATACCTGTAGCATTTGTGCACACTAACAATGAACTCTCCAAAAATAAAATCAGGAAAACAATCTCATTTGAAATAGAATAAAAAGAAAGAAAAAATACTTAGGAATAAATTTTACCAAGAAAGTGAAAGATCTGGACCTGAGAACTATAAAATATTAATTAATGTAAGAAACTGAAAAAGACACAAATAAATATAAAAGTATCTTGTGTTCATGTACTGGGAGAATTAATATTGTTAAAATGACCATACAACCTAAAGTGATCTGCAGATTCAATATAATACCTATTAAAATTCCAGTGGCATTTTTTCACAGAAATAGAAATAATAATCCTAAAATTCATATGGCACCACAAAAGACCCTGAACAGTCAAAGCAATCATAAGGAAAAACAAATTTGGAGGCATAATGCTACCTGATTCCAAAATATATTACAACGCAATAGTAATCAAAACGGCATGGTGCTGACATAAAAACAGACCAATGGAACAGAACAGAGAGCTCAGAAATAAGCCCATGAATTTATAGACAATAGATCTTGGACTAAGGTGCCAAGAACACAAAATGGAGAAAGGATGGTATCATCATCAGTATATGGTGGTGGGAAGACTTATAGATCCACATGCAGAAGAATGATCCTTATCTCATATATAAAAATCAACTTGAGATAGATTACATAAAACGTGAGACCTGAAAGTATACAACTACTAGAAGAAAACATAGGGGAAAAACCTATTCAACATTAATCTCAGCAAAGGTTTTTTGGATGTGATCCCAAAGGCCCAGACAACAAAATCAGACAATTCACAGAACAGGAGATAATATTTGCAAACTATCCATCTGACAAGAGATTCATAACCAGAATATGTAAAGAGTTCGAACAACTCAATAGTAAGAAAACAATTAAAAAATAAGCAAACAACCTAAGCAAACACTTTTCAAAACATGATATACAAATGGTCAATAGGTATATGATAAAATGCTCAACATCATTCACCACCAGGAAAATGAAAGTTAAAATCACAGTGAGATATCACTTCATACCTGTTAGAATGGTTATTATCAAACACACAAGTGTTGGTGAGGATGTGGACAAAAGGGAACTCTTTTACACCACTGGAAGGAAGGTAAATAGGTACAGCCATTATGGAAAACAGTATGTAGAGTTGTTAAAACATTAAAAATAGAATTATTATGTAACCCAGCAATCCCATTATTGGATATATACCCCACAAAAATGAAATCAGCATGTTGAAGTGAGATCTGCATTCCCATGTACATTGAGCACTGTTCACAATAGCCAAGGTATGCAATTAACCTAGGTGTCCATCAACAGATAAATGGATAAAGAAAATGTGTTATATAAATAAAATGGAATACTAGTTAAACTTAAAAAAGGAGATCCTGTCATTTGTGACAACATGGATAGAGCTGGAGGACATTATGCTAAGTGAAATAAACCAGGCACAGAAAGACAAATGCTGCATGATCTCACTTACACGTGTAAACTAAAAAAATTGAACTCAGAAAAGCAGATAATGGAATGGTGATTGTCAGAGGATGGAGAGATGCTGGTCAAAGGGTACAAAATTTCAGTTAGACAGAAGGAGTAAGTTCTAAAGATCTACTGGACAGCAAGGTGACTACAGTTAATAATAATATATTGTGTACTCAAAAATTGCCTGGAAAGTAGACTGTGAACATTCTTACTACAAAAACATGTTGGTAATTTCTTTAAAAAACTAAACCAATAATCCCATACAAGCTAGCAATTATAGTTCTGGCCATTTACCCCAGAGAAATGAAGACTTATGTTCACTCAAAAACCTATATAGAAATGCTTATAGCCAAAAACTGGAAACAACCCAGATGACCTTCAATAGGCAAATAATTAAACAAATTCTGTGTACACCCATACCATGAAATAACATTCAGCACGAAAAGCAACCAATTATTAATATACGCAATACTTGGGTGGATCTCAAGGGAATTATGTTGAGTTAAAAAAAGCTAGTTCTAATACATTACACACTATATGATTACATTTGCAAAGCATTCTTGAAATTGCAAAACTCTACAGTTGGAAAACAGATTACTTGTCAGGAATCAGAGTCAGACAAAGAGTGGGTGGCAGGAGGGGCCCTGTGTTTATAAAAGGGCAAAAGAGGCAACTTTGTGATGATGAAACTATTCTGTCTGAAGTATCATGGTAGATACATGAATCCACATATGTGATAAAATTACATAGAAGTAAACATACATGCAAGAAGTTAAACTGGGGAAATTTGAATAGATCTCTAGATTATATCAATGTCATATCTTGGTTATGATCTTATACTTGGTTTTGTAGGATATTACCACCAGGAGAAACTGGGTATAGGGTGCACAGGACCTCTCTGTATTATTTTCTTGTGAATTTATAGTTACCTCCAAATAAAAAGTCAATTAAAAAAGTAAAAACTTACTTGAGCATCAAGGTAATTTTTGATATAAAAAACAGTTATGGCCAGGTGTGCACCTGTAATCCCAGCTATTAGGGAGGCTGACACAGGAGGATCACTTGAGCCCAGGAGTTTAAGCCCAGCCTGGGCAACAGTGAGAGGAAAAACAAACTAACAAATAAAAAGTCTTCAGGGACTCAGAAACATCTGTTATCCACTCTAAAAACTAAGTTGCCAATCACACAGACCTGACTGGGAAAATGGCAGTGGGTAAGAATGTCTAGGAATGAGGTGGTAGACAAGGCAACTTTCCAAATCACTGAAGCTTGTTCCTTCTTATTCCTACTGATGTGTAAACACCACAAACCGTCCAGAGAGCATCTCTTCCACAAAGGAAGTAACACAGTTCTGTATTTGTTTGAAATCAGGATACAGACTACAGCCTTTCTCCGGGTCTCAGGATTACAAATTTTATGTTATTATACCATGCTTACTCCCTAAAGACTAGTCCCCCTCTTAGCCTTCTGAACTGATCTAATCTTGCATAGACTAGGAAAACTGCCAAGCAGACCAGTAACACTCCACGGCAAAGCTTTGATTTTGAGGTGCTACAACAACTCTTTGGCCAAGGTGCACCACCTGACCCTGAACTAACCTTTGGGTCCACTGGTACCTTCCCAGTGCAAACATGCTGTGGATGAAAAGGCCCTTGAGGTAAAGCCAGAGTCCCTGGGCTCCAGTCCAGTCATCCTGCTGGCTTAAAGCATGACCCCAGACAAGTCCCTCCCAACTGAACAAGGGGGGAGGACACGATCATTAAGGTTCTTTCTAATCTGACATCTAGAGTTCTTCCTCATTAGTAAAGATGGCTTTACTTTTACAAGTTTAAATTTATTACAAAGGTAATACATGCTCAGTGTTAAACATGCCCAGGGGTGTAGAACTGTAAGAAAAAAAGCCAGCCTGAAACCTATCCCAGTGGTGTCTACTCTAGCTTTTCAGATCTGCATGCAGGCCAGTGTGTGTTTGCGTGCTCCAATCCACTTTTACTTGATAGAAATTGATTCATACCACATACATCCTGTCCTGTGAATTGCCTTTTCGTGTGTCAGTTCCACCGCTCTACCTTAATCTTTGTAATGGCTGTAGAGGATGAATCATCTAGAATTTATGTATTTCCCTAGTAGAATTTGAGGGCATTAAATTTTTGACTGGTATAAAACATAAAGTCACAAGTGTCATTTCAAATGTACCTCTGTGCACATGTATAAGTGTGCCTAGAGGGAAAATGCTTTGAAGCAGAACTGCTCATTCAAAGAGTTTTACTGAACTGCCCTCCCAAAAGGTTGAATCAATTTATATTACTGTCTACAGAAGTGGAACTGAAAAGATACGCCTTGTACAATGTTCAACATCTAAAGCAGCCCTGTCGTGTGCTGCGGCACCACAGTACATGCTTCATTAAAGCTCAAGAGATCACTGAGCCAAATAAAACATCCTGATCCCACATGACAGTGTAAGGGGATCTCCTCAGTGGTTCTCAGAGTGTTCCATGGTCCCCTGGGGGTCTATGAGCTCATAACTACAGTAGAACCTGTAAAGCTGACCATCCCCCTACACTGACGACCTCCTTAAGTTGACCTAATTTTAATGGACTGGACATGCACCACATGTACACATCAGCACAGCAGGCTTAGTTCCTTATGTTGACCACCTCCATACATGGACTAGTTTGTTACACTCCCTTGGGTGGTCAACTTACAGAGGTTCTACTGTATTTCCTTAATCATCCTGATATGTTCTTTCCTTTTCCATGGAGTTAATCTTTGCATTGTGGCACAAAAGCTATGGTGAGTAAATCTGCTAGCCCTTAGCATGAACCAAGGCAGTAGCACCAAATGATACTAGAGGTCATTAGATTCTTCACCACTGCACACTGCCAGTTGAAAGGGTATTCCAGTTTTCCTTAAGCATGTCCCAGATCAGTGATTTTCGTCCGGTGTGCTGCAGCACACTGCTGTGCCATGAGAGGATCTTAGGTGTGCCATGAAAACTTTTAAAGATTAATTAAATTATTTTTTTTAAAAGTTCAGATCATAGTAAGCATTTCCTTTATTCTTTTTTTTTTTTGATCAACATAAGTGTGCCGTGGGTTTAACTATGGTTTAAGTGTGCCATGAGATAAAAAAGGTTGAAAAACACTGTCCTAGGTGAACAAGTAGACAGAATTCTAAGTCGGCTGCCCAGACTCTCACCCACTGATACCTATAATCCTTGCCCTTTGAGTGTGGAAAGGACCCATGAATAGGCTGGATGTCACTCCCAGGATTCGATCATGACATAGTAGAGGTGAATAAATTTTGTAGATATACTTAAGAGAAAAATCAGTATGATTTTGAGTTACTCAAAAGGGAGAATATTCTGGATGATTTAGACATAACCAGGTGAGCCCTTAAAAAGAGGACGTTAGGCCTCCCCTGAGCTGAAAGTAAGGCAGTAGAAATTCTCATTCTCTTGGCCAACCCTCAAGAAGTAAGCAGCCACAAGTTCTACAGCTTCATGGAAATGAATTCCGCCAACAATCATGAACCTGTGAATATGATGCCTATATAAGAAAAGGAACTTTACAGATGGTATAAAGCTAAGGGCCTTGTGATGGAGAGAGATTATCTTGAATTATCGAGGTGAGACTAGTATAACCACAATGGCTTTTACAAGGGAAAGAGAAGAAAGGAGAGTCAGAAGAGATGTAATTATGGAAGCACGGGTGAGAGAGAGAGAGAGACTTGAAGATGCTACACTGCTGGCTTTGAAGATGGAGGAGGTGCCCACAAGCCAAGAAATGCAAGTGGCCTTGATAAGCAGGAAAAGACAAGAAAACAGATTCTCTTTTGGAGTCTCACGTGTGGCCCTGCTAGCATCTTGATTTTAGACCAGCAACATTCAATTATGGACTTTTGACCTCAATGGTAATAAAAGAGTAAATTTGTTTTGTTTACACAATCAAGTTTGTAGCAACTCATCATAGCAGCAATGGGAAGCTAACACAATCTCAAACTTCAGATGAGAGCCTAGCCCCAGCTGACATTTGCATTGCAGTCCTGTGTAACACATACCAGAAAACGAAAGAGGAGGCAACACTGCCTAATGCATTCAGTAAGATCAGTATTACTGTGGTATCCAAACCAGACAAAGATATCATAAGAAAAACAACAGACTTCTTTCTGATAGGAATATAGACACAAAAATCCTCAACAAAATACAAGGACACAAATTGCAACAAAAACAATTATATTCCAATTGATTTTTTTGGACTTTCAAAAGCAATTCAATGGAAGGAAACTCTAATTGCTCCAGTACCCTTTGTAGTACTGATATTCATGAGCAAAAAAGAACTTTCAGGGAAAAAAAACAGGATAATATATATGGGGCCTAGGTATAGGCGAAGAGTTCTTAGATGTCATATCAAATGCGTGATCCATACAAGAACAACTGATAAACTGGTCATCATCAAAATTAAAAACTTTTGCTCCACAAAATACCTTGGTAAGAGGGCAAAAAGACAAGCTACAGGATGAAACAAAATATTTCCAACCTATGTTACCTGACAAAGGACTAGTGTCTAGAATGTTTAACAAACTATCAAACTCAATAGTTTAAAAAAAAAATTAGAAATCGGACCAAAGGCATTAAAACAGACATTCCACCAAATAGCATATACAGACAGCAAATAAGTAAAGTCTAATATCATTAACCAGAGAAACACAAACTCAAATCACAATAACATATCATCACACACTTATCAAAATGGCTAAAATGCAAAATCATGACAGCACTAAATGCCAGTGAAGAAACTGGGATATTCATACTACACTTGAGAGAATGTAAAATGTTACAACCTTCCTGGAAAATAGCTTGGCCATTTCTTATAAAATGAATCATAAAACTACCATCTGATCCAGCCATTGTATTCCTGGGCATTTAATCCTAAAGAAAGCAAAATGTAAGTTCACACAAAAATTACATATGAGAGTCCGTAGTAGCTTTATAAAAACTGGAAATAACTTCAACACATGAAGGAAACAAACTATGGTATTTCCATACCGCAGAATAATCCTCAGCAATAAGAATGAATGAACAATTGATATATACAACAACTTAGATGGATCCCAAGAGAATTACGCCACACACAAAATGCCAATTCCAAAAGGTTGTCTGCTTAAAGATTCCATTTACATGATATTCTGGAAATGACAACAGTTTACAAATGGAAAACAGATTAATGTTTCCCAGGGGTTAGGGAAGGGCTGGGGGAGGGGGCTAACACTGTAGGTAGATTGGTGTGGTTATAAAATGGATGCACGAGATACTTATGGTGATGGAACTATTTTGTATCTGACCATCATGGTGAATACACAAACCTGTCATTAGGGGAAACCCAATGAAAAGTACAAGAGGTCACTTTGTATTCTTTCTTACAAATATATGTGTATCAATAATTATCTAAAAACAAAAATTCAATTTTTAAAAAATATATAAAGAAAAAGTTGATAAACAAGGATCATTTTGTCAAAAAAGTTTTGAAACTTAATTGGCTAAAATTCAGCAGTGTAGGTAAACTTAGCAAATAACTGAATATTATTTGAAGCTCCTAAATTTGTGGTGATATATTCAGTATCACTGCAAAACTACAGAAGTAGAAAAATTGTGTTCTATTAAAGCATGACCTTTTAATATTCACTCTGACAAAACAGTAAATACATTTGAAGCATTTATATGGCACATCAAAATACAAAAGCTGACACACAGAAAAACCACTTGTGTGATTTGAGCAATTTTATCCAGTCTTCTCATAGAAGACTTTTCCTTGAAAGAATGAATTGATGAGTAATTAATAAATATTTAACTATTTTTTTTTCCATGAGCAACTATGGTTTTGCTAACTTGAATACTTGCCAGATGTTTTCTTGAAAATGAACGAAATGAGCTCATCAGTTCAAGGAAAACCACTGATGGCATTTTTTTTGCCAATGATAAGATGGCAAGTAAAAATTGGAATTTTGAAAAACCTGTATCATGACTGTGACTTTAACAGCTTTTCCCAAATACTTACTTACTTTTTCTAATGAGATGGGTCGTGACATGAATACATGTGACTTTTGGTTTCACATAATGAAACATCACATTACTTGGAAGCTCAAAAAACCTCAGGATACCAATGTTTTCAAGTGGCTGATGCACAACATTACAAAGCCGTATATGAGTAAAAGGACCCATTGAAAGGGCTACAGAGTCCCTGTAGTGAGTAAAGTTTGCCCAAAAAGTTGCACATTCCACACTTTACTCAACCCGTAAGGGACAGCCACTGGTTGAGTTTTGGTGTCCTATCAAAGAGTGTCCACACTGATCTGAAAA